>CM051362.1:15634234-15735093 GCA_028015245.1 Cardamine occulta
AAATCCCATATTCCCCATTAGAAACTCCTATGAGATTCAAAGAACTAATTATGGTATAAGCTATAATGCTAGTTTCTTACTTTGACTTGCTTCTCCACCTTGGTAGCATGCTTCAACTACTTTGAGATTTCAACACTTCTATTCACTCTCATTTCTATCATGAAGGGTCATAATTCTGTTTTTGGGATTCTAAACTTGGAAATGGTCAAATCTTTGGCAATGAAAGCATTGATTCTTCATATTCACATCCAAAGGTATGGTTTCAGCCTCCATGTGAGTCTTCTTTCTACAAATCCCAAATTCACCATTAGAAACTTCTATAAGATTCAAAGAACTAACAGAACTGTGGGATAAGCTATAATACTTGTTTCTTACTTTGACTTTCTTTTCCACCTTGGTAGCATGCTTCCCCTACTTTGAGACTACAACACTTCTATTCACTCTCATTTCTATCATGAAGGGTCATAATTCTGTTTTTGGGATTCTACACTTGAAATGGTCTAATCTTTGGCAATGAAAGTATTAATTCTTCATATTCACATCCAAAGGTGTGGTTTCAGCCTCCATATGAGTCTTCCTTCTACAAATCCTAAATTCACCATTAGAAACTCCTATAAGATTCAAAGAACTAACAGAACTGTGGGATAAGCTATAATACTTGTTTCTTACCTTGACTTGCTTCTCCACCTTGGTATCATGCTTCAACTACTTTGAGATTTCAACACTTCTATTCACTCTTATTTTTATCATGAATGGTCATAATTCTTTTTTTGGGATTCTAAACTTGAAATGGTCAAATCCTTGGCAATGAAAGCATTGATTCTTCATATTCACATCCAAAGGTTTGGTTTCAGCCTCCATATGAGTCTTCTTTCTACAAATCCCAAATTCACCATTATAAACTCCTATAAGATTCAAAGAACTAACAGAACTGTGGGATAAGCTATAATACTTGTTTCTTACTTTGACTTGCTTCTCCACGTTGGTAGCATGCTTCAACTACTTTGAGACTTCAACACTTCTATTCACTCTCATTTCTATCATGAAGGGTCATAATTCTTTTTTTGGGATTCTAAACGTTAAAATAGTCAAATCTTTGGCAATCAAAGCATTGATTCTTCATATTCACATCCAAAGGTGTTATTTTAGCCTCCATATGAGTCTTCTTTCTACAAATCCCAAATTCACCATTAGAAACTCCTATAAGATTCAAAGAACTAACAGAACTGTGGGATAAGCTATAATACTTGTTTCTTACTTTGACTTGCTTCTCCACCTTGGTAGCATGCTTCAACTACTTTGAGATTTCAACACTTCTATTCACTCTCATTTCTATCATGAAGGGTCATAATTCTGTTTTTGGGATTCTAAACTTGAAATGGTCAAATCCTTGGCAATGAAAGCATTGATTCTTCATATTCACATCCAAAGGTGTGGTTTCAGCCTCCATATGAGTCTTCTTGCTACAAATCCCAAATTCACAATTAGAAACTTCTATAGAATTCAAAGAACTAACAGAAATAGGGGATAAGCTATAATACTTGTTTCTTACTTTGACTTGCTTCTCCACCTTGGTAGCATGCTTCAACTACTTTGAGACTTCAACACTTCTATTCACTCTCATTTCTATTATGAAGGGTCATAATTCTGTTTTTGGGATTCTAAACTTGAAAATGGTCAAATCTTTGGCAATGAAAGCATTGATTCTTCATATTCACATCCAAAGGTGTGGTTTCAGCCTCCATGTGAGTCTTCTTTCTACAAATCCTAAATTCACCATTAGAAACTTCTATAAGATTCAAAGAACTAATAGAATTGTGGGATAAGCTATTATACTTGTTTCTTACTTTGACTTGCTTCTCAACCTTGGTAGCATGCTTCAACTACTTTGAAATTTCAACACTTCTATTCACTCTCATTTCTATCATGAAGGGTCATAATTCTGTTTTTGGGATTCTAAATTTGAAATGGTCATATTCTTGGCAATGAAAGCATTGATTCTTCATATTCACATCCAAAGGTGTGGTTTCAGCCTTCATATGAGTCTTCTTTTTATAAATCCCAAATATACCATTAGAAACTTCTATAAGATTCAAAGAACTAATAGAACTAAGGGATAAGCTATAATACTTGTTTCTTACTTTGACTTGCTTCTCCACCTTGGTAGCATGCTTCAACTACTTTGAGACTTCAACACTTCTATTCACTCTCATTTCTATCATGAAGGGTCATAATTCTGTTTTTGCGATTCTAAACGTGAAAATGGTCAAATCTTTGGCAATGAAAGCATTGATTCTTCATATTCACATCCAAAGGTGTGGTTTCAGCCTCCATATGAGTTTTCTTTCTACAAATCCTAAATTCACCATTAGAAACTTCTATAAGATTCAAAGAACTAACAGAACTGTGGGATAAGCTATAATACTTGTTTCTTACTTTGACTTGCTTCTTCACCTTGGTAGCATGCTTCAACTACTTTGAGACTTCAACACTTCTATTCACTCTCATTTCTATCATGAAGGGTCATAATTCTGTTTTGGGATTCTAAACTTGAAATGGTCAAATCCTTGGCAATGAAAGCATTGATTCTTCATATTCACAACCAAAGGTGTTATTTTAGCCTCTGTATGAGTCTTCTTTCTACAAATCCCAAATTCACCATTAGAAACTCGTATAAGATTCAAAGAACTAACAGAACTGCAGGATAAGCTATAATACTTGTTTTTTACTTTTACTTGCTTCTTCAGCTTGGTAGCATGCTTCAACTACTTTGAGATTTCAACACTTCTATTCTCTCTCATTTCTATCATGAAGGGTCATAATTCTGTTTTTGGGATTCTAAACTTGAAATGGTCAAATCATAGGCAATGAAAGCATTGATTCTTCATATTCACATCCAAAGGTGTAGTTTCAGCCTCCATATGAGTCTTCCTTCTACAAATCCCAAATTCACCATTAGAAACTTCTATAAGATTCAAAGAACTAACAGAACTGTGGGATAAGCTATAATACTTGTTTCTTACTTTGACTTGCTTCTCCACCTTGGTAGCATGCTTCAACTACTTTGAGATTTCAACACTTCTATTCAGTCTCATTTCTATCATGAAGGGTCATAATTCTTTTTTTGGGATTCTAAACGTGAAAATAGTCAAATCTTTGGCAATGAAAGCGTTGATTCTTCATATTCACATCCAAAGGTGTTATTTTAGCCTCCATATGAGTCTTCTTTCTACAAATCCCAAATTCACCATTAGAAACTCCTATAAGATTCAAAGAACTAACAGAACTATGGGATAAGCTATAATACTTGTTTCTTACTTTGACTTGCTTCTTCACCTTGGTAGCATGCTTCAACTACTTTGAGATTTCAACAGTTCTATTCACTCTTTTTTCTATCATGAAGGGTCATAATTCTGTTTTTGGGATTTTAAACTTGAAATGGTCAAATCCTTGGCAATGAAAGCATTGATTCTTCATATTCACATCCAAAGGTGTGGTTTCAGCCTCCATATGAGTCTTCCTTCTACAAATCCCAAATTCACCATTAGAAACTTCTATAAGATTCAAAGAACTAAAAGAACTGTGGGATAAGCTATAATACTTGTTTCTTACTTTGACTTGCTTCTCCACCTTGGTAGCATGCTTCAACTACTTTGAGACTTCAACACTTCTATTCACTCTCATTTCTATCATGAAGGGTCATAATTCTGTTTTTGGGATTCTAAACTTGAAATGGTCAAATCCTTGGCAATGAAAGCATTGATTCTTCATATTCACATCCAAAGGTGTGGTTTCAGCCTCCATATGAGTCTTCTTTCTACAAATCCCAAATTCACCATTAGAAACTTCTATAAGATTCAAAGAACTAACAGAACTGTGGGATAAGCTATAATACTTGTTTCTTACTTTGACTTGCTTCTCCACCTTGGTAGCATGCTTCAACTACTTTGAGATTTCAACACTTCTATTCACTCATTTCTATCACATACGCATAATCTGTTTTTTGGGATTCTAAAAACTTGAAAAATGGTTAAATCCTTGGCAATGAAAGCAATTGATTATTCATATTCACATCCAAAGGTGTGGTTTCAGCCTCCATATGAGTCTTCTTTCTACAAATCCCAAATTCACCATTAGAAACTTCTATAAGATTCAAAGAACCAACAGAACTGGGGATAAGCTATAATACTTGTTTCTTACTTTGACTTGCTTTCCACCTTGGTAGCATGCTTCAACTACTTTGAGACTTCAACACTTCTATCCACTCTCTTTTCTATCATGAAGGGTCATAATTCTGTTTTTGGGGATTCTAAACTTGAAATGGTCAAATCCTTGGCAATGAAAGCATTGATTCTTCATATTCACATCCAAAGGGTTATTTAGCCTCCATATGAGTCTTCTTTCTACAAATCCCAAATTCACCATTAGAAACTTCTATAAGATTCAAAGAACTAACAGAACTGTGGGATAAGCTATAATACTTGTTTCTTACTTTGACTTGCTTCCCCACCTTGGCAGCATGCTTCAACTACTTTGATATTTCAACACTTCTATTCACTCTCATTTCTATCATGAAGGGTCATAATTCTGTTTTTGGGATTCTAAACTTGAAATAGTCAAATATTTGGCAATGAAACCATTGATTCTTCATATTCACATCCAAAGGTGTGGTTTCAGCCTCCCTATGAGTCTTCTTTCTACAAATCCCAAATTCACCATTAGAAACTTCTATAATATTCAAAGAACTAACAGAAATGGGGGATAAGTTATAATAATTGTTTCTTACTTTGAATTGCTTCTTCACATTCGTAGCATGCTTCAACTACTTTGAGACTTCAACACTTCTATTCACTCTCATTTCTATCATGAAGGGTCATAATTCTATTTTTGGGATTCTAAACTTGAAAATGGTCAAATCTTTGGCAATGAAAGCATTGATTCTTCATATTCACATCCAAAGGTGTGATGTTGGCCTCCATATGGGTCTTCTTTCTACAAATCCCTAATTCACCATTAAAAACTCCTATAAGATTCAAACAACTATCAGAACTGTGGGATAAGCTATAATACTTGTTTCTTACTTTGACTTGCTTCTCCACCTTGGTAGCATGCTTCAACTACTTTGAGATTTCAACACTTCTATTCACTCTCATTTCTATCATGAAGGGTCATAATTCTGTTTTTGGGATTCTAAACTTGAAATGGTCAAATCCTTGGCAATGAAAGCATTGATTCTTCATATTCACATCCAAAGGTATGGTTTCAGCCTCCATATGAGTCTTCTTTCTATAAATCCCAAATTCACCATTAGAAACTTCTATAAGATTCAAAGAACTAATAGAACTGTGGGATAAGCTATAATACTTGTTTCTTACTTTGACATGCTTCTCCACCTTGGTAGCATGCTTCAACTACTTTGAGACTTCAACACTTCTATTCACTCTCATTTCTATCATGAAGGGTCAGAATTCTGTTTTTGGGATTCTAAACTTGAAAATGGTCAAATCTTTGGCAATGAAAGCATTGATTCTTCATATTCACATCCAAAGGTGTGGTTTACCTACTCCATATGTGTTTTCTTTCTACAAATCCCAATTTCACCATTAGAAACTTCTATAAGATTCAAAGAACTAACAGATTTGTGGGATAAGCTATAATACTTGTTTCTTACTTGAACTTGCTTCTTCACCTTGGTAGCATTTTTCAACTACTTTGATACTTCAACACGTCTATTCACTCTCTTTTCTATCATGAAGGGTCATAATTCTGTTTTTGCGATTCTAAACTTGGAAATAGTCAAATCTTTGGCAATGAAAGCATTGATTCTTTATATTCACATCCAAGGTGTTATTTTAGCCTCCATATGAGTCTTCTTTCTACAAATCCCAAATTCACCATTAGAAACTCCTATAAGATTCAAAGAACTAATAGAACTGCGGGATAAGCTATAATACTTGTTTTTTCCTTTGTCTGTTTTCTTCCCCTTGGTAGCATGCTTCAACTACTTTTAGACTTCAACACTTCTATTCAGTCTCATTTCAATCATGAAGGGCCATAATTCTATTTTTGGGATTCTAAACTTGAAATTGGTCAAATCCTTGGTAATGAAAGCATTGATTCTGCATATTCACATCCAAAGGTGTGGTTTCAGCCTCCATATGAGTCTTCCTTCTACAAATCCCAAATTCACCATTAGAAACTTTTATAAGATTCAAAGAACTAACAGAACTGTGGGATAAGCAATAATACTTGTTTCTTACTTTGACTTGCTTCTCCATCTTGGTAGCATACTTCAACTACTTTGAGATTTCAACACTTCTATTCACTCTCATTTCTATCATGAAGGGTCATAATTCTGTTTTTGGGATTCTAAACTTGAAATGGTCAAATCCTTGGCAATGAAAGCATTGATTCTTCATATTCACATCCAAAGGTGTTTTGTTTACCTCCATATGAGTCTTCTTTCTAAAAATCCCAAATTAACCATTAGAAATTCCTATGACATTCAAAGAACTAACAGAACTGTGGGATAAGCTATAATACTTGTTTCTTACTTTGACTTGCTTCTCCACCTTGGTAGCATGCTTCAACTACTTTGAGACTTCAACACTTCTATTCACTCTCATTTCTATCATGAAGGGTCATAATTCAGTTTTTGGGATTCTTAACTTGAAATGGTCAAATCCTTGGCAATGAAAGCATTGATTCTTCATATTCACATCCAAATGTGTGGTTTCATCCTCCATATGATTCTTCTTTTTATAAATCCCAAATTCACCATTAGAAACTTCTATAAGATTCAAAGAACTAAAAGAACTTTGGGATAAGCTATAATACTTGTTTCTTACTTTGACTTGCTTCTCCACCTTGGTAGCATGCTTCAACTACTTTGAGACTTCAACACTTCTATTCACTCTCATTTCTATCATGAAGGGTCATAATTCTGTTTTTGGGATTCTAACCACGGAAATCGTCCAATCCTTGGCAATGAAAGCATTGATTCTTCATATTCACATCCAAAGGTGTGGTTTCAGCCTCCATATGAGGCTACTTTCTAGAAATCCTAGAGGCACGATTAGAAACTCCTATACAATTAAAAGAACTAACGGAACTATGGGATAAGCTTATAATACTTGTTTCTTACTTTGACTTGCTTTCTCCACCTTGGTAGCATGCTTCAACCACTTTAAACTTACTCTCATTTCTATCATGAAGGGGCATAACTCTTTTTTTGGGCTTCTAAACTTGAAAATGGTCAAATCTTTGGCAATGAAAGCAATGATTCTTCATATTCACATCCAAAGGTTTAGTTCAGCCTCCTTATGAGTCTTCTTTCTACAAATCCCAAATTCAACATTAGAAACTCGTATAATATTCAAAGAACTAACCGAACTGTGGGATAAGCTATAATACATATTTCTTACTTTGACTTGCTTCTCCACCATGCTAGCATGCTTCAACTACTTTGAGACATCAACACTTCTGTTCACTCTCATTTCTATAATGAAGGGTCATAATTCTGTTTTTGGAATTCTAAACTTGAAAATGGTCAAATCTCTTGGCAATAAAGCATTGATTATTCATATTCACATCCAAAGGTGTGGTTTCAGCCTCCATATGAGTCTTTCTTCTGCAAATCCCAAATTCACCATTAGAAACTTCTATAAGATTCAAAGAACTAATAGAACTGTGGGATAAGCTTATAATACTTACTTTTTTTTACTTTACTTCTTCCACCTTGGTAGCATGCTTCAACTACTTTGAGACTTTCAATTACTTCTATTCACTTTCATTTCTATCATAGAGTCTTATAATTCTGTTTTTGGGATTCTAAACTTGAAATTGGTCAAATTCTTGGCAATGAAAGCATTGATTCATCATATTCACATCCAAAGGTGTGGTTTCAGCCTCCATATGAGTCTTCCTTTTACAAATCCCAAATTCACCATTAGAAACTTCTAAAAGATTCAAAGAACAAACAGAACTGTGAAATAAGCTATAATACTTGTTTCTTACTTTGACTTGCTTCTCCACCTTCGTAGCATGCTTCAACTACTTTGAGAGTTCAACACTTCTATTCACTCTCATTTATATCATTAAGGGTCTTAATTCTGTTTTTGGGATTCTAAACTGGAAAATGGTCAAATCCTTGGCAATGAAAGCATTGATTATTCATATTCACATCCAAAGGTGTTATTAACCTCCATATGAGTCTTCTTTCTACAAATCCCAAATTCACCATTATAAACTCCTATAAGATTCAAAAAACTAACAGAACTGTGGGATAAGCTATAATACTTGTTTCTTACTTTGACTTGCTTCTCCACCTTGGTAGCATGCTTCAACTACTTTGAGACTTCAACACTTCTATTCACTCTCATTTCTATCATGAAGGGCCATAATTCTGTTTTTGGGATTCTAAACTTGAAATTGGTCAAATCCTTGGCAATGAAAGCATTGATTCATCATATTCACATCCAAAGGTGTGGTTTCAGCCTCCATATGAGTCTTCCTTCTACAAATCCCAAATTCACCATTAGAAACTTCTATTAGATTCGAAGAACTAACAGAACTGTGGGATAAACTATAATACTTGTTTCTTACTTTGATTTGCTTCTCCACGTTGGTAGCAGGATTCAACTACGTTGAGACTTCAACACTTCTATTCACTCACTTTTCTATCATGAAGGGTCATAATTCGGTTTTTGGGGTTCTAAACTTGAAAATGGCCAAATCCTCGGCAATGAAAGCATTGATGCTTCATATTCACATCCAAAGGTGAGGTTTCAGCCTCCACAGGAGTCTTCCTTCAACAAATCCCAAATTCACCATTAGAAACTTCTATAAGATTCAAAGAATATAACTATAATACAATACTTGTTTCTTACTTTGACTTGCTTCTCCACCTTGGTAGTATCTTCAACTACTTTGAGACTTCAACACTTCTATTCACTCTCATTTCTATCATGAAGGGTCATAATTCTGTTTTTTGGGATTCTAAACTTGAAAATGGTCAAACTTTTGGCAATGAAAGCATTGATTCTTCATATTCACATCCAAAGGTGTGGTTTCAGCCTCCATATGAGTCTTCCTTCTACAAATCCCAAATTCACCATTAGAAACTTCTATAAGATTCAAAGAACTAACAGAATCCGGATAAGCTATAATACTTGTTTTTTACTTTTACTTGCTTCTTCACCTTGGTAGCATGCTTCAACTACTTTGAGATTTCAACACTTCTGTTCACTCTCATTTCTATCATGAAGGGTCATAATTCTGTTTTTGGGATTCTAAACTTGAAATGGTCAAAACCGTGGCAATGAAAGCATTGATTCTTCATATTCACATCCAAAGGTGTGGTTTCAGCCTCCATATGAGTCTTCCTTCTACAAATCCCAAATTCACCATTAGAAACTACTATAAGATTCAAAGAACTAACATAACTGTGGGATACGCTATAATACTTAATTCTTACTTTGACTTGCTTCTCCACCTTGGTAGAATGCTTCAACTACTTTGAGATTTCAACACTTCTATTCACTCTAATTTCTATCATGAAGGGTCATAATTCTGTTTTTGGGATTCTTAACTTGAAATTGTCAAATTCTTGGTAATGAAAGCATTGATTCTTCATATTCACATCCAAAGGTGTTATTTTAGCCTCCAGATAAGTCTTCTTTCTATAAATCCCAAATTCACCATTAGAAACTTCTATAATATTCAAAGATCTAACAGAACTGTAGGATAAGCTATAATACTTGTTTCTTACTTTGACTTGCTTCTCCACCTTGGTAGTATGCTTCAACTACTTTGATATTTCAACACTTCTATTCACTCTCATTTCTATCATGAAGGGCCATAATTCTGTTTTTGGGATTCTAAACTTGAAAATGGTCAAATCCTTGGCAATGAAAGCATTGATTCTTTATAATCACATCGAAAGGTTTGTTTCAGCCTCCATATGAGTCTTCCTTCTACAAATCCCAAATTCACCTCTAGAAACTTCTATATGATTCAAAGAACTAACAGAACTGTGGGATAAGCTATAATACTTGTTTCTTACTTTGACTTGCTTCTTCACCTTGGTAGCATGCTTCAACTACTTTGAGATTTCAACACTTCTATTCACTCTCATTTCTATCATGAAGGGTCATAATTCTGTTTTTGGGATTCTAAACTTGAAATGGTCAAATCCTTGGCAATGAAAGCATTGATTCTTCATATTCACATCCAAAGGTGTGGTTTCAGCCTCCATATGAGTCTTCCTTCTACAAATCCCAAATTCACCATTAGAAACTTCTATAAGATTCAAAGAACTAACAGAACTGTGGGATAGGCTATAATACTTGTTTTTTACATTGATTTTCTTTTCCACCTTTGTAGCATGCTTCAATTACTTTGAGATTTCAACATTTCTATTCAGTCTCATTTCTATCATGAACGACCATAATTTTCTGTTTTTGGGATTCAAAGCTTGAAAATGGTCAAATCCTTGGCAATGAAAGCATTGATTCTTCATATTCACATCCAAAGGTGTTATTTTAGCATCCATATGAGTCTTCTTTCTACAAATCCCAAATTCACCATTAGAAACTCCTATAAAATTCAAAGAACTAACAGAACTGTGGGATAAGCTATAATACTTGTTTTTACTTTGACTTGTTTTACTGACTTGCTTCTTCACCTTGGTAGCATGCTTCAACTACTTTGAGATTTCAACACTTCTATTCACTCTCATTTCTATCATGAAGGGTCATAATTCTGTTTTGGGATTTTGGGATTCTAAACTTGAAAATGGTCAAATCTTTGGCAATGAAAGCATTGATTCTTCATATTCACATCCAAAGGTGTGGTTTCAGCCTCCATATGAGTCTTCCTTCTACAAATCCCAAATTCACCATTAGAAACTTCTATAAGATTCAAAGAACTAACAGAACTGTGGGATAAGCTATAATACTTGTTTCTTACTTTGACTTGCTTCTCCACCTTGGTAGCATGCTTCAACTACTTTGAGACTTCAACACTTCTATTCACTCTCATTTCTATCATGAAGGGTCATAATTCTGTTTTTGGGATTCTAAACTTGAAAATGGTCAAATCCTTGGCAATGAAAGCATTGATTCTTCATATTCACATCCAAAGGTGTGGTTTCAGCCTCCATATGAGTCTTCTTTCTACAAATCCCAAATTCACCATTAGAAACTCCTATAAGATTCAAAGAACTAATAGAACTGTGGGATAAGCTATAATACTTGTTTTTTACTTTGACTTGTTTCTTCACCTTGGTAGCATGCTTCAACTACTTTGAGATTTCAACACTTCTATTCACTCTAATTTCTATCATGAAGGGTCATAATTCTGTTTTTGGGATTCTAAACTTGAAATGGTCAAATTCTTGGCAATGAAAGCATTGATTCTTCATATTCACATCCAAAGGTGTGGTTTCAGCCTCCATATGAGTCTTCTTTCTACAAATCCCAAATTCACCATTAGAAACTTCTATAAGATTCAAAGAACTAACAGAACTGTGGGATAAGCTATAATACTTGTTTCTTACTTTGACTTGCTTCTCCACCTTGGTAGCATGCTTCAACTACTTTGAGATTTCAACACTTCTATTCACTCTCATTTCTATCATGAAGGGTCATAATTCTGTTTTTGGGATTCTAAACTTGAAATGGTCAAATCCTTGGCAATGAAAGCATTGATTCTTCATATTCACATCCAAAGGTGTTATTTTAGCCTCCATATGAGTCTTCTTTCTACAAATCCCAAATTCACCATTAGAAACTCCTATAAGATTCAAAGAACTAACAGAACTGTGGGATAAGCTATAATACTTGTTTCTTACTTTGACCTGCTTCTTCACCTTGGTAGCATGCTTGAACTACTTTGAGATTTCAACACTTCTATTCACTCTCATTTCTATCATGAAGGGTCATAATTCTGTTTTTGGGATTCTAAACTTGAAATTGGTCAAATCCTTGGCAATGAAAGCATTGATTCTTCATATTCACATCCAAAGGTGTGGTTTTAGTCTCCATATGAGTCTTCCTTTTACAAATCCCAAATTCACCATTATAAACTTCTATAAGATTTAAAGACCTAACAAAACGGGGGATAAGCCAATAATACTTGTTTACTTCTTTGACTTGCTTCTCCACGTTGGTAGCATGCTTCAACTACATTGAGACTTCAACACTTCTATTCAGTCTCATTTCTATCATGAAGGGCCATAATTCTGTTTTTGGGATTCTAAACTTGAAATGGTCAAATCATAGGCAATGAAAGCATTGATTCTTCATATTCACATCCAAAGGTGTGGTTTCAGCCTCCATATGAGTCTTCCTTCTACAAATCCCAAATTCACCATTAGAAACTTCTATAAGATTCAAAGAACTTACAGAACTGTGGGATAAGCTATAATACTTGTTTCTTACTTTGACTTGCTTCTCCATCTTGGTAGCATGCTTCAACTAATTTGAGATTTCAACACTTCTATTCACTCTCATTTCTATCATGAAGGGTCATAATTCTGTTTTTGGGATTCTAAACTTGAAAATGTCAAATCCTTGGCAATGAAAGCATTGATTCTTCATATTCACATCCAAAGGTGTTATTTTAGCCTCCATATGAGTCTTCTTTCTACAAATCCCAAATTCACCATTAGAAACTCCTATAAGATTCAAAGAACTAACAGAACTGTGGGATAAGCTATAATACTTGTTTCTTACTTTGACTTGCTTCTTCACCTTGGTAGCATGCTTCAACTACTTTGAGATTTCAACACTTCTATTCACTCTCATTTCTATCATGAAGGGTCATAATTCTGTTTTTGGGATTCTAAACTTGAAAATGGTCAAATCCTTGGCAATGAAAGCATTGATTCTTCATATTCACATCCAAAGGTGTGGTTTCAGCCTCCATATGAGTCTTCCTTCTACAAATCCCAAATTCACCATTAGAAACTTCTATAAGATTCAAAGAACTAACAGAACTGTGGGATAAGCTATAATACTTGTTTCTTACTTTGACTTGCTTCTCCACCTTGGTAGCATGCTTCAACTACTTTGAGACTTCAACACTTCTATTCACTCTCATTTCTATCATGAAGGGTCATAATTCTGTTTTTGGGATTCTAAACTTGAAATGGTCAAATCTTTGGCAATGAAAGCATTAATTCTTCATATTCACATCCAAAGGTGTGGTTTCAGCCTCCATATGAGTCTTCCTTCTACAAATCCCAAATTCACCATTAGAAACTTCTATAAGATTCAAAGAACTAACAGAACGTTGGGATAAGCTATAATACTAGTTTTTTACTTTGACTTGCTTCTCCACCTTGGTAGCATGCTTCAACTACTTTGAGATTTCAACACTTCTATTCACTCTCATTTCTATCATGAAGGGTCATAATTCTGTTTTTGGGATTCTAAACTTAAAAATGGTCAAATCCTTGTCAATGAAAGCATTGATTCTTCATATTCACATCCAAAGGTGTGGTTTCAGCCTCCATATGAGTCTTCCTTCTACAAATCCCAAATTCACCATTAGAAACTTCTATAAGATTCAAAGAACTAACAGAACTGTGGGATAAGCTATAATACTTGTTTCTTACTTTGAACTTTGAGTCTTCAACACTTTTATTCACTCTCATTTCTATCATGAAGGGGCATAATTCTGTTTTTGGGATTCTACACTTGAAATGGTCTAATCCTTTGCAATGAAAGCATTGATTCTTCATATTCACATCCAAAGGTGTTATTTTAGCCTCCATATGAGTCTTCTTTCTACAAATCCCAAATTCACCATTAGAAACTCCTATAAGATTCAAAGAACTAACAGAACTGTGGGATAAGCTATAATACTTGTTTCTTACTTTGACTTGCTTCTCCACCTTGGTAGCATGCTTCAACTACTTTGAGATTTCAACACTTCTATTCACTCTCATTTCTATCATGAAGGGTCATAATTCTGTTTTTGGGATTCTAAACTTGAAATGGTCAAATCCTTGGCAATGAAAGCATTGATTCTTCATATTCACATCCAAAGGTGTGGTTTCAGCCTCCATATGAGTCTTCCTTCTACAAATCCCAAATTCACCATTAGAAACTTCTATAAGATTCAAAGAACTAACAGAACTGTGGGATAAGCTATAATACTTGTTTCTTACTTTGACTTGTTTCTCCATCTTTGAGTAGATGCTTCAACTACTTTGAGATTTCAACACTTCTATTCACTCTCATTTCTATCATGAAGGGTCATAATTCTGTTTTTGGGATTCTAAACTTGAAAATGGTCAAATCCTTTGGCAATGAAAGCATTGATTCTTCATATTCACATCCAGAGGTGTGGTTTCAGCCTCCATATGAGTCTTCCTTCTACAAATCCCAAAGTCACCAATAGAGACCTCTATAAGATTCAAAGAACTAACAGAACTGTGGAAAGAAAAAAAAGAAGGATAAGCTATAATACTTGTTTCTTACTTTGACTTGCTTCTCCACCTTGGTAGCATGCTTCAACTACTTTGAGATTTCAACACTTCTATTCACTCTCATTTCTATCATGAATGGTCATAATTCTGTTTTTGGGATTCTAAACTTGAAATGGTCAAATCCTTGGCAATGAAAGCATTGATTCTTCATATTCACATCCAAAGGTGTGGTTTCAGCCTCCATATGAGTCTTCCTTCTACAAATCCCAAATTCACCATTAGAAACTTCTATAAGATTCAAAGAACTAACAGAAATGGGGGATAAGCTATAATACTTGTTTCTTACTTTGACTTGCTTCTCCACCTTGGTAGCATGCTTCAACTACTTTGAGATTTCAACACTTCTATTCACTCTCATTTCTATCATGAAGGGTCATAATTCTGTTTTTGGGATTCTAAACTTGAAAATGGTCAAATCCTTGGCAATGAAAGCATTGATTCTTCATATTCACATCCAAAGGTGTGGTTTCAGCCTCCATATGAGTCTTCCTTCTACAAATCCCAAATTCACCATTAGAAACTTCTATAAGATTCAAAGAACTAACAGAACTGTGGGATAAGCTATAATACTTGTTTCTTACTTTGACTTGCTTCTCCACCTTGGTAGCATGCTTCAACTACTTTGAGATTTCAACACTTCTATTCACTCTCATTTCTATCATGAAGGGTCATAATTCTGTTTTTGGGATTCTAAACTTGAAAATGGTCAAATCCTTGGCAATGAAAGCATTGATTCTTCATATTCACATCCAAAGGTGTGGTTTCAGCCTCCATATGAGTCTTCCTTCTACAAATCCCAAATTCACCATTAGAAACTTCTATAAGATTCAAAGAACTAACAGAACTGTGGGATAAGCTATAATACTTGTTTCTTACTTTGACTTGCTTCTCCACCTTGGTAGCATGCTTCAACTACTTTGAGATTTCAACACTTCTATTCACTCTCATTTCTATCATGAAGGGTCATAATTCTGTTTTTGGGATTCTAAACTTGAAAATATCAAATCCTTGGCAATGAAAGCATTGATTCTTCATATTCACATCCAAAGGTGTGGTTTCAGCCTCCATATGAGTCTTCCTTCTACAAATCCCAAATTCACCATTAGAAACTTCTATAAGATTCAAAGAACTAACAGAACTGTGGGATAAGCTATAATACTTGTTTCTTACTTTGACTTGCTTCTCCACCTTGGTAGCATGCTTCAACTACTTTGAGATTTCAACACTTCTATTCACTCTCATTTCTATCATGAAGGGTCATAATTCTGTTTTTGGGATTCTAAACTTGGAAATGGTCAAATCTTTTGCAATGAAAGCATTGATTCTTCATATTCACATCCAAAGGTGTTATTTTAGCCTCCATATGAGTCTTCTTTCTACAAATCCCAAATTCACCATTAGAAACTTCTATAAGATTCAAAGAACTAACAGAACTGTGGGGTAAGCTATAATACTTGTTTCTTACTTTGACTTGCTTCTTCACCTTGGTAGCATGCTTCAACTACTTTGAGACTTCAACACTTATGTTCACTCTCATTTCTATCATGAAGGGTCATAATTCTGTTTTTGGGATTCTAAACTTAAAAATGGTCAAATATTTGGCAATGAAAGCATTGATTCTTCATATTCACATCCAAAGGTGTGGTTTCAGCCTCCATATGAGTCTTCTTTCTACAAATCCCAAATTCACCATTAGAAACTTCTATAAGATTCAAAGAACTAACAGAACTGTGGGATAAGCTATAATACTTGTTTTTTACTTTGACTTGCTTCTCCACCTTGGTAGCATGCTTCAACTACTTTGAGATTTCAACACTTCTATTCACTCTCATTTCTATCATGAAGGGTCATAATTCTGTTTTTGGGATTCTAAACTTGAAATGGTCAAATCCTTGGCAATGAAAGCATTGATTCTTCATATTCACATCCAAAGGTGTTATTTTAGCCTCCATATGAGTCTTCTTTCTACAAATCCCAAATTCACCATTAGAAACTCCTATAAGATTCAAAGAACTAACAGAACTGTGGGATAAGCTATAATACTTGTTTCTTACTTTGACCTGCTTCTTCACCTTGGTAGCATGCTTGAACTACTTTGAGATTTCAACACTTCTATTCACTCTCATTTCTATCATGAAGGGTCATAATTCTGTTTTTGGGATTCTAAACTTGAAATGGTCAAATCCTTGGCAATGAAAGCATTGTTTCTTCATATTCACATCCAAAGGTGTGGTTTCAGCCTCCATATGAGTCTTCCTTCTACAAATCCCAAATTCACCATTAAAAACTTCTATAAGATTCAAAGAACTAATAGAACTGTGGGATAAGCTATAATACTTATTTTTTACTTTGACTTGTTTCTTCACCTTGGTAGCATGCTTCAACTACTTTGAGATTTCAACACTTATATTCACTCTCATTTATATCATTAAGGGTCTTAATTCTGTTTTTGGGATTCTAAACTTGAAATGGTCAAATCCTTGGCAATGAAAGCATTGATTCTTCATATTCACATCCAAAGGTGTGGTTTCAGCCTCCATATGAGTCTTCTTTCTACAAATCCCAAATTCACCATTAGAAACTTCTATAAGATTCAAAGAACTAACAGAACTGTGGGATAAGCTATAATACTTGTTTCTTACTTTGACTTGCTTCTCCACCTTGGTAGCATGCTTCAACTACTTTGAGATTTCAACACTTCTATTCACTCTCATTTCTATCATGAAGGGTCATAATTCTGTTTTTGGGATTCTAAACTTGAAATGGTCAAATCCTTGGCAATGAAAGCATTGATTCTTCATATTCACATCCAAAGGTGTTATTTTAGCCTCCATATGAGTCTTCTTTCTACAAATCCCAAATTCACCATTAGAAACTCCTATAAGATTCAAAGAACTAACAGAACTGTGGGATAAGCTATAATACTTGTTTCTTACTTTGACTTGCTTCTTCACCTTGGTAGCATGCTTCAACTACTTTGAGATTTCAAAACTTCTATTCAGTCTCATTTCTATCATGAAGGGCCATAATTCTGTTTTTAGGATTCTAAACTTGACAATGGTCAAACCTTTGGCAATGAAAGCATTGATTCTTCATATTCACATCCAAAGGTGTGGTTTCAGCCTCCATATGAGTCTTCTTTCTACAAATCCCAAATTCACCATTAGAAACTTTTATAAGATTCAAAGAACTAACAGAACTGCGGGATAAGCTATAATACTTGTTTCTTACTTTGACTTGCTTCTCCACCTTGGTAGCATGCTTCAACTACTTTGAGATTTCAACACTTCTATTCACTCTCATTTCTATCATGAAGGGTCATAATTCTGTTTTTGGGATTCTAAACTTGAAAATGGTCAAATCTTTGGCAATGAAAGCATTGATTCTTCATATTCACATCCAAAGGTATGGTTTCAGCCTCCATGTGAGTCTTCTTTCTACAAATCCCAAATTCACCATTAGAAACTTCTATAAGATTCAAAGAACTAACAGAACTGTGGGATAAGCTATAATACTTGTTTCTTACTTTGACTTGCTTCTCCACCTTGGTAGCATGCTTCAACTACTTTGAGATTTCAACACTTCTATTCACTCTCATTTCTATCATGAAGGGTCATAATTCTGTTTTTGGGATTCTAAACTTGAAAATGGTCAAATCCTTGGCAATGAAAGCATTGATTCTTCATATTCACATCCAAAGGTGTTATTTTAGCCTCCATATGAGTCTTCTTTCTACAAATCCCAAATTCACCATTAGAAACTCCTATAAGATTCAAAGAACTAACAGAACTGTGGGATAAGCTATAATACTTGTTTCTTACTTTGACTTGCTTCTTCACCTTGGTAGCATGCTTCAACTACTTTGAGATTTCAACACTTCTATTCACTCTCATTTCTATCATGAAGGGTCATAATTCTGTTTTTGGGATTCTAAACTTGAAAATGGTCAAATCTTTGGCAATGAAAGCATTGATTCTTCATATTCACATCCAAAGGTGTGGTTTCAGCCTCCATGTGAGTCTTCTTTCTACAAATCCCAAATTCACCATTAGAAACTTCTATAAGATTCAAAGAACTAATAGAACTGTGGGATAAGCTATAATACTTGTTTCTTACTTTGACTTGCTTCTCCACCTTGGTAGCATGCTTCAACTACTTTGAGATTTCAACACTTATATTCACTCTCATTTCTATCATGAAGGGTCATAATTCTGTTTTTGGGATTCTAAACTTGAAATGGTCAAATCCTTGGCAATGAAAGCATTGATTCTTCATATTCACATCCAAAGGTGTGGTTTCAGCCTCCATATGAGTCTTCCTTCTACAAATCCCAAATTCACCATTAGAAACTTCTATAAGATTCAAAGAACTAACAGAACTGTGGGATAAGCTATAATACTTGTTTCTTACTTTGACTTGCTTCTCCACCTTGGTAGCATGCTTCAACTACTTTGAGATTTCAACACTTCTATTCACTCTCATTTCTATCATGAAGGGTCATAATTCTGTTTTTGGGATTCTAAACTTGAAATGGTCAAATCCTTGGCAATGAAAGCATTGATTCTTCATATTCACATCCAAAGGTGTTATTTTAGCCTCCATATGAGTCTTCTTTCTACAAATCCCAAATTCACCATTAGAAACTCCTATAAGATTCAAAGAACTAACAGAACTGTGGGATAAGCTATAATACTTGTTTCTTACTTTGACTTGCTTCTTCACCTTGGTAGCATGCTTCAACTACTTTGAGATTTCAACACTTATATTCACTCTAATTTCTATCATGAAGGGTCATAATTCTGTTTTTGGGATTCTAAACTTGAAAATGGTCAAATCCTTGGCAATGAAAGCATTGATTCTTCATATTCACATCCAAAGGTGTGGTTTTAGCCTCCATATGAGTATTCCTTTTACAAATCCCAGATTCACCACTAGAAACTTCTATAAGATTCAAAGACCTAACAGAACTGTGGGATAAGCTATAATACTTGTTTCTTACTTTGACTTGCTTCTTCACCTTGGTAGCATGCTTCAACTACTTTGAGATTTCAACACTTCTATTCACTCTAATTTCTATCATGAAGGGTCATAATTCTGTTTTTGGGATTCTAAACTTGAAATGGTCAAATCCTTGGCAATGAAAGCATTGATTCTTCATATTCACATCCAAAGGTGTGGTTTCAGCCTCCATATGAGTCTTCCTTCTACAAATCCCAAATTCACCATTAGAAACTTCTATAAGATTCAAAGAACTAACAGAACTGTGGGATAAGCTATAATACTTGTTTCTTACTTTGACTTGCTTCTCCACCTTGGTAGCATGCTTCAACTACTTTGAGATTTCAACACTTCTATTCACTCTCATTTCTATCATGAAGGGTCATAATTCTGTTTTTGGGATTCTAAACTTGGAAATGGTCAAATTTTTTTGCAATGAAAGCATTGATTCTTCATATTCACATCCAAAGGTGTTATTTTAGCCTCCATATGAGTCTTCTTTCTACAAATCCCAAATTCACCATTAGAAACTCCTATAAGATTCAAAGAACTAACAGAACTGTGGGATAAGCTATAATACTTGTTTCTTACTTTGACTTGCTTCTTCACCTTGGTAGCATGCTTCAACTACTTTGAGATTTCAACACTTCTATTCACTCTCATTTCTATCATGAAGGGTCATAATTCTGTTTTTGGGATTCTAAACTTGAAAATGGTCAAATCCTTGGCAATGAAAGCATTGATTCTTCATATTCACATCCAAAGGTGTGGTTTCAGCCTCCATATGAGTCTTCCTTCTACAAATCCCAAATTCACCATTAGAAACTTCTATAAGATTCAAAGAACTAACAGAACTGTGGGATAAGCTATAATACTTGTTTCTTACTTTGATATGCTTCTCCACCTTGGTAGCATGCTTCAACTACTTTGAGACTTCAACACTTCTATTCACTCTCATTTCTATCATGAAGGGTCAGAATTCTGTTTTTGGGATTCTAAACTTGAAAATGGTCAAATCTTTGGCAATGAAAGCATTGATTCTTCATATTCACATCTAAAGGTGTGGTTTCAGCCTCCATATGAGTCTTCCTTCTACAAATCCCAAATTCACCATTAGAAACTTCTATAAGATTCAAAGAACTAACAGAACTGTGGGATAAGCTATAATACTTGTTTCTTACTTTGACTTGCTTCTTCACCTTGGTAGCATGCTTCAACTACTTTGAGACTTCAACACTTATATTCACTCTCATTTCTATCATGAAGGGTCATAATTCTGTTTTGGGACTCTAAACTTGGAAATGGTCAAATCTTTCGTAATGAAAGCATTGATTCTTCATATTCACATCCAAAGGTGTGGTTTCAGCCTCCATATGAGTCTTCTTTCTACAAATCCCGAATTCACCATTAGAAACTTCTATAAGATTCAAAGAACTAACAGAACTGTGGGGTAAGCTATAATACTTGTTTCTTACTTTGACTTGCTTCTTCACCTTGGTAGCATGCTTCAACTACTTTGAGATTTCAACACTTCTATTCACTCTCATTTCTATCATGAAGGGTCATAATTCTGTTTTTGGGATTCTAAACTTGAAATGGTCAAATCCTTGGCAATGAAAGCATTGATTCTTCATATTCACATCCAAAGGTGTTATTTTAGCCTCCATATGAGTCTTCTTTCTACAAATCCCAAATTCACCATTAGAAACTCCTATAAGATTCAAAGAACTAACAGAACTGTGGGATAAGCTATAATACTTGTTTCTTACTTTGACTTGCTTCTTCACCTTGGTAGCATGCTTCAACTACTTTGAGATTTCAACACTTATATTCACTCTAATTTCTATCATGAAGGGTCATAATTCTGTTTTTGGGATTCTAAACTTGAAAATGGTCAAATCCTTGGCAATGAAAGCATTGATTCTTCATATTCACATCGAAAGGTGTGGTTTCAGCCTCCATATGAGTCTTCTTTCTACAAATCCCAAATTCACCATTAGAAACTTCTATAAGATTCAAAGAACTAACAGAACTGTGGGATAAGCTATAATACTTGTTTCTTACTTTGACTTGCTTCTCCATCTTGGTAGCATGCTTCAACTACTTTGATATTTCAACACTTCTATTCACTATCATTTCTATCATGAAGGGTCATAATTCTGTTTTTGGGATTCTAAACTTGAAATGGTCAAATCCTTGGCAATGAAAGCATTGATTCTTCATATTCACATCCAAAGGTGTTATTTTAGCCTCCATATGAGTCTTCTTTCTACAAATCCCAAATTCACCATTAGAAACTCCTATAAGATTCAAAGAACTAACAGAACTGTGGCATAAGCTATAATACTTGTTTCTTACTTTGACCTGCTTCTTCACCTTGGTAGCATGCTTGAACTACTTTGAGATTCCAACACTTCTATTCACTCTCTTATCTATCATGAAGGGTCATAACTCTGTTTTTGGGATTCTAAGCTTGAAAATGGTTAAATCCTTGGCAATGAAAGCATTGATTCTTCATATTCACATCCAAAGGTGTGGTTTCAGCCTCCATATGAGTCTTCCTTCTACAAATCCCAAATTCACCATTAGAAACTTCTATAAGATTCAAAGAACTAACAGAACTGTGGGATAAGCTATAATACTTGTTTCTTACTTTGACTTGCTTCTCCACCTTGGTAGCATGCTTCAACTACTTTGAGACTTCAACACTTCTATTCACTCTCATTTCTATCATGAAGGGTCATAATTCTGTTTTTGGGATTCTAAACTTGAAAATGGTCAAATCCTTGGCAATGAAAGCATTGATTCTTCATATTCACATCCAAAGGTGTGGTTTCAGCCTCCATATGAGTCTTCCTTCTACAAATCCCAAATTCACCATTAGAAACTTCTATAAGATTCAAAGAACTAACAGAACTGTGGGATAAGCTATAATACTTGTTTTTTACTTTGACTTGTTTCTTCACCTTGGTAGCATGCTTCAACTACTTTGAGATTTCAACACTTCTATTCACTCTCATTTCTATCATGAAGGGTCATAATTCTGTTTTTGGGATTCTAAACTTGAAATGGTCAAATCCTTGGCAATGAAAGCATTGATTCTTCATATTCACATCCAAAGGTGTGGTTTCAGCCTCCATATGAGTCTTCTTTCTACAAATCCCAAATTCACCATTAGAAACTTCTATAAGATTCAAAGAACTAACAGAACTGTGGGATAAGCTATAATACTTGTTTCTTACTTTGACTTGCTTCTCCACCTTGGTAGCATGCTTCAACTACTTTGAGATTTCAACACTTCTATTCACTCTCATTTCTATCATGAAGGGTCATAATTCTGTTTTTGGGATTCTAAACGTGAAAATGGTCAAATCTTTGGCAATGAAAGCGTTGATTCTTCATATTCACATCCAAAGGTGTTATGTTAGCCTCCATATGAGTCTTCTTTCTATAAATCCCAAATTCACCATTAGAAACTTCTATAAGATTCAAAGAACTAACAGAACTGTGGGATAAGCTATAATACTTGTTTCTTACTTTGACTTGCTTCTTCACCTTGGTAGCATGCTTCAACTACTTTGAGATTTCAACACTTCTATTCACTCTCATTTCTATCATGAAGGGTCATAATTCTGTTTTTGGGATTCTAAACTTGAAAATGGTCAAATCCTTGGCAATGAAAGCATTGATTCTTCATATTCACATCCAAAGGTGTGGTTTCAGCCTCCATATGAGTCTTCCTTCTACAAATCCCAAATTCACCATTAGAAACTTCTATAAGATTCAAAGAACTAACAGAACTGTGGGATAAGCTATAATACTTGTTTCTTACTTTGACTTGCTTCTTCACCTTGGTAGCATGCTTCAACTACTTTGAGATTTCAACACTTCTATTCACTCTCATTTCTATCATGAAGGGTCATAATTCTGTTTTTGGGATTCTAAACTTGAAATGGTCAAATCCTTGGCAATGAAAGCATTGATTCTTCATATTCACATCCAAAGGTGTGGTTTCAGCCTCCATATGAGTCTTCCTTCTACAAATCCCAAATTCACCATTAGAAACTTCTATAAGATTCAAAGAACTAACAGAACTGTGGGATAAGCTATAATACTTGTTTCTTACTTTGACTTGCTTCTCCACCTTGGTAGCATGCTTCAACTACTTTGAGACTTCAACACTTCTATTCACTCTCATTTCTATCATGAAGGGTCATAATTCTGTTTTTGGGATTCTAAACTTGAAAATGGTCAAATCCTTGGCAATGAAAGCATTGATTCTTCATATTCACATCCAAAGGTGTGGTTTCAGCCTCCATATGAGTCTTCTTTCTACAAATCCCAAATTCACCATTAGAAACTCCTATAAGATTCAAAGAACTAACAGAACTGTGGGATAAGCTATAATACTTGTTTCTTACTTTGACTTGCTTCTCCACCTTGGTAGCATGCTTCAACTACTTTGAGATTTCAACACTTCTATTCACTCTCATTTCTATCATGAAGGGTCATAATTCTGTTTTTGGGATTCTAAACTTGGAAATGGTCAAATTTTTTTGCAATGAAAGCATTGATTCTTCATATTCACATCCAAGGTGTTATTTTAGCTTCCATATGAGTCTTCTTTCAACTAACCCGAAATTCAGCATTAGAAACTCCTATAAGATTCAAAGAACTAATAGAACTGTGGGATAAGCTATAATACTTGTTTTTTACTTTGACTTGTTTCTTCACCTTGGTAGCATGCTTCAACTACTTTGAGATTTCAACACTTCTATTCACTCTAATTTCTATCATGAAGGGTCATAATTCTGTTTTTGGGATTCTTAACTTGAAAATGGTCAAATCCTTGGAAATGAAAACTTTGATTCTTCCTATTCACATCCAAAGGTGTGGTTTCAGCCTCGATGTAAGTCTTCCTTCTACAAATCCCAAATTCATCATTAGAAACTTCTATAAGATTCAAAGAACTAATAGAACTGGGATAAGCTTATAATACTTGTTTCTTACTTTGACTTGCTTCTTCACGTTGGTAGCATGCTTCAACTACTTTGAGACTTCAACACTTCTATTCACTCTCATTTCTATCATGAAGGGTCATAATTCTGTTTTTGGGATTCTAAACGTGAAAATAGTCAAATCCTTGTCAATGAAAGCATTGATTCTTCATATTCACATCCAAAGGTGTGGTTTCATCCTCCATTTTCGGCGGCTTTCTACAAATCCCAAATTCACCATTAGAAACTTCTATAAGATTCAAAGAACTAACAGAACTGTGGGATAAGCTATAATACTTGTTTCTTACTTTGACTTGCTTCTCCACCTTGGTAGCATGCTTCAACTACTTTGAGATTTCAACACTTCTATTCACTCTCATTTCTATCATGAAGGGTCATAATTCTGTTTTTGGGATTCTAAACTTGAAATGGTCAAATCCTTGGCAATGAAAGCATTGATTCTTCATATTCACATCCAAAGGTGTTATTTTAGCCTCCATATGAGTCTTCTTTCTACAAATCCCAAATTCACCATTAGAAACTCCTATAAGATTCAAAGAACTAACAGAACTGTGGGATAAGCTATAATACTTGTTTCTTACTTTGACCTGCTTCTTCACCTTGGTAGCATGCTTGAACTACTTTGAGATTTCAACACTTCTATTCACTCTCATTTCTATCATGAAGGGTCATAATTCTGTTTTTGGGATTTTAAGCTTGAAAATGGTCAAATCCTTGGCAATGAAAGCATTGATTCTTCATATTCACATCCAAAGGTGTGGTTTCAGCCTCCATATGAGTCTTCCTTCTACAAATCCCAAATTCACCATTAGAAACTTCTATAAGATTCAAAGAACTAACAGAACTGTGGGATAGGCTATAATACTTGTTTCTTACTTTGACTTGCTTCTCCACCTTGGTAGCATGCTTCAACTACTTTGAGATTTCAACACTTCTATTCACTCTCATTTCTGTCATGAAGGGTCATAATTCTGTTTTTGGGATTCTAAACGTGAAAATGGTCAAATCTTTGGCAATGAAAGCGTTGATTCTTCATATTCACATCCAAAGGTGTTATTTTAGCCTCCATATGAGTCTTCTTTCTACAAATCCCAAATTCACCATTAGAAACTTCTATAAGATTCAAAGAACTAATAGAACATTGGGATAAGCTATAATACTTGTTTCTTACTTTGACTTGCTTCTCCACCTTGGTAGCATGCTTCAACTACTTTGAGACTTCAACACTTCTATTCACTCTCATTTCTATCATGAAGGGTCATAATTCTGTTTTTGGGATTCTAAGCTTGAAAATGGTCAAATCCTTGGCAATGAAAGCATTGATTCTTCATATTCACATCCAAAGGTGTGGTTTCAGCCTCATTATGAGTCTTCTTTCTACAAATCCCAAATTCACCATTAGAAACTTCTATAAGATTCAAAGAACTGAAAGAAATGGAGGATAAGCTATAATACTTGTTTCTTACTTTGACTTGCTTCTCCACCTTGGTAGCATGCTTCAACTACTTTGAGATTTCAACACTTCTATTCACTCTCATTTCTATCATGAAGGGTCATAATTCTGTTTTTGGGATTCTAAACTTGAAAATGGTCAAATCTTTGGCAATGAAAGCATTGATTCTTCATATTCACATCCAAAGGTGTGGTTTCAGCCTCCATATGAGTCTTCTTTCTACAAATCCCAAATTCACCATTAGAAACTTCTATAAGATTCAAAGAACTAACAGAACTGTGGGATAAGCTATAATACTTGTTTCTTACTTTGACTTGCTTCTCCACCTTGGTAGCATGCTTCAACTACTTTGAGACTTCAACACTTCTATTCACTCTCATTTCTATCATGAAGGGTCATAATTCTGTTTTTGGGATTCTAAACTTGAAAATGGTCAAATCCTTGGCAATGAAAGCATTGATTCTTCATATTCACATCCAAAGGTGTGGTTTCAGCCTCCATATGAGTCTTCTTTCTACAAATCCCAAATTCACCATTAGAAACTCCTATAAGATTCAAAGAACTAACAGAACTGTGGGATAAGCTATAATACTTGTTTCTTACTTTGACTTGCTTCTCCACCTTGGTAGCATGCTTCAACTACTTTGAGACTTCAACACTTCTATTCACTCTCATTTCTATCATGAAGGGTCATAATTCTGTTTTGGGATTCTAAACTTGGAAATGGTCAAATCTTTGGCAATGAAACATTGATTCTTTATATTCACATCCAAAGGTTTTATTTTAGCCTCCATATGAGTCTTCTTTCAACAAATCCGAAATTCAGCATTAGAAACTCCTATAAGATTCAAAGAACTAACAGAACTGTGGGATAAGCTATAATACTTATTTCTTACTTTGACTTGTTTCTTCACCTTGGTAGGATGCTTCAACTACTTTGAGATTTCAACACTTCTATTCACTCTCATTTATATCATTAAGGGTCTTAATTCTGTTTTTGGGATTCTAAACTTGAAATGGTCAAATCCTTGGCAATGAAAGCATTGATTATTCATATTCACATCCAAAGGTGTGGTTTCAGCCTCCATATGAGTCTTCCTTCTACAAATCCCAAATTCACCATTAAACACTTCTATAAGATTCAAAGAACTAACAGAACTCTGGGATAAGCTATAATACTTATTTTTTACTTTGACTTGTTTCTTCACCTTGGTAGCATGCTTCAACTACTTTGAGATTTCAACACTTCTATTCACTCTCATTTATATCATTAAGGGTCATAACTCTGTTTTTAGGATTCTAAGCTTGAAAATGGTTAAATCCTTTTCAATGAAAGCATTGATTCTTCATATTCACATCCAAAGGTGTGGTTTCAGCCTCCATATGAGTCTTCTTTCTACAAATCCCAAATTCACCATTAGAAACTTCTATAAGATTCAAAGAACTAACAGAACTGTGGGATAAGCTATAATACTTGTTTCTTACTTTGACTTGCTTCCCCACCTTGGTAGCATGCTTCAACTACTTTGATATTTCAACACTTCTATTCACTCTCATTTCTATCATGAAGGGTCATAATTCTGTTTTTGGGATTCTAAACTTGAAATAGTCAAATATTTGGCAATGAAAGCACTGATTCTTCATATTGACATCCAAAGGTGTGGTTTCAGCCTCCATATGAGTCTTCTTTCTACAAATCCCAAATTCACCATTAGAAACTTCTATAAGATTCAAAGAACTAACAGAACTGTGGGATAAGCTATAATACTTATTTCTTACTTTGACTTGCTTCTCCACCTTGGTAGTATGCTTCAACTACTTTGAGATTTCAACACTTCTATTCACTCTCATTTCTATCATGAAGGGTCATAATTCTGTTTTTGGGATTCTAAACTTGAAAATGGTCAAATCCTTGGCAATGAAAGCATTGATTCTTCATATTCACATCCAAAGGTTTTATTTTAGCCTCCATATGAGTCTTCTTTCTACAAATCCCAAATTCAGCATTAGAAACTCCTATAAGATTCAAAGAACTAACAGAACTATGGGATAAGCTATAATACTTGTTTCTTACTTTGACTTGCTTCTCCACCTTGGTAGCATGCTTCAACTACTTTAAGACTTCAACACTTCTATTCACTCTCATTTCTATCATGAAGGGTCATAATTCTGTTTTTGGGATTCTAAACTTGAAATGGTCAAATCCTTGGCAATGAAAGCATTGATTCTTCATATTCACATCCAAAGGTTGGGTTTCAGCCTCCATATGAGTCTTCTTTCTACAAATCCCAAATTCACCATTAGAAACTCCTATAAGATTCAAAGAACTAACAGAACTGTGGGATAAGCTATAATACTTGTTTCTTACTTTGACTTGCTTCTCCACGTTGGTAGCATGCTTCAACTACTTTGAGATTTCAACACTTCTATTCACTCTCATTTCTATCATGAAGGGTCTTAATTATGTTTTTGGGATTCTCAGGTTGAAAATGGCCAAATCCTTGGAAATGAAAGCATTGATTCTTCATATTCACATCCAAAGGTTTTATTTTAGCCTCCATATGAGTCTTCTTTCAACAAATCCGAAATTCAGCATTAGAAACTCCTATAAGATTCAAAGAACTAATAGAACTGTGGGATAAGCTATAATACTTGTTTTTTACTTTGACTTGTTTCTTCACCTTGGTAGCATGCTTCAACTACTTTGAGATTTCAACACTTCTATTCACTCTCATTTCTATCATGAAGGGTCATAATTCTGTTTTTGGGATTCTAAACTTGGAAATGGTCAAATCCTTGGCAATGAAAGCATTGATTCTTCATATTCACATCCAAAGGTGTGGTTTCAGCCTCCATATTAGTCTTCCTTCTACAAATCCCAAATTCACCATTAAAAACTTCTATAAGATTCAAAGAACTAACAGAACTGTGGGATAAGCTATAATACTTGTTTTTTACTTTGACTTGTTTCTTCACCTTGGTAGCATGCTTCAACTACTTTGAGATTTCAACACTTCTATTCACTCTAATTTCTATCATGAAGGGTCATAATTCTGTTTTTGGGATTCTAAACTTGAAATAGTCAAATCTTTGGCAATGAAAGCATTGATTCTTCATATTCACATCCAAAGGTGTGGTTTCAGCCTCCATATGAGTCTTCTTTCTACAAATCCCAAATTCACCATTAGAAACTCCTATAAGATTCAAAGAACTAACAGAACTGTGGGATAAGCTATAATACTTGTTTCTTACTTTGACTTGCTTCTCCACGTTGGTAGCATGCTTCAACTACTTTGAGATTTCAACACTTCTATTCACTCTCATTTCTATCATGAAGGGTCATAATTCTGTTTTTGGGATTCTAAACTTGAAATGGTCAAATCCTTGGCAATGAAAGCATTGATTCTTCATATTCACATCCAAAGGTGTTATTTTAGCCTCCATATGAGTCTTCTTTCTACAAATCCCAAATTCACCATTAGAAACTCCTATAAGATTCAAAGAACTAACAGAACTGTGGGATAAGCTATAATACTTGTTTCTTACTTTGACTTGCTTCTTCACCTTGGTAGCATGCTTCAACTACTTTGAGATTTCAACACTTCTATTCACTCTCATTTCTATCATGAAGGGTCATAATTCTGTTTTTGGGATTCTAAACTTGAAAATGGTCAAATCTTTGGCAATGAAAGCATTGATTCTTCATATTCACATCCAAAGGTGTTATTTTAGCCTCCATATGAGTCTTCTTTCTACAAATCCCAAATTCACCATTAGAAACTCCTATAAGATTCAAAGAACTAACAGAACTATGGGATAAGCTATAATACTTGTTTCTTACTTTGACTTGCTTCTTCACCTTGGTAGCATGCTTCAACTACTTTGAGATTTCAACACTTCTATTCACTCTCATTTCTATCATGAAGGGTCATAATTCTGTTTTTGGGATTCTAAACTTGAAATGGTCAAATCCTTGGCAATGAAAGCATTGATTCTTCATATTCACATCCAAAGGTGTGGTTTCAGCCTCCATATGAGTCTTCCTTCTACAAATCCCAAATTCACCACTAGAAACTTCTATAAGATTCAAAGACCTAACAGAACTGTGGGATAAGCTATAATACTTGTTTCTTACTTTGACTTGCTTCTTCACCTTGGTAGCATGCTTCAACTACTTTGAGATTTCAACACTTCTATTCACTCTAATTTCTATCATGAAGGGTCATAATTCTGTTTTTGGGATTCTAAACTTGAAAATGGTATAATCTTTGGCAATGAAAGTATTGATTCTTCATATTTTCATCCAAAGGTGTTATTTTAGCCTCTATATAAGTCTTCTTTCTAAAAATCCCAAATTCACCATTAGAAACTCCTATAAGATTCAAAGAACTAACAGAACAATGAGATAAGCTATAATACTTGTTTCTTACTTTGACTTGCTTCTCCACCTTGGTAGCATGCTTCAACTACTTTGAGATTTCAACACTTCTATTCACTCTCATTTCTATCATGAAGGGTCATAATTCTGTTTTTGGGATTCTAAACTTGGAAATGGTCAAATCCTTGGCAATGAAAGCATTGATTCTTCATATTCACATCCAAAGGTGTGGTTTCAGCCTCCATATGAGTCTTCTTTCTACAAATCCCAAATTCACCATTAGAAACTCCTATAAGATTCAAAGAACTAACAGAACTAAGGGGTAAGCTATAATACTTGTTTCTTACTTTGACTTGCTTCTTCACCTTGGTAGCATGCTTCAACTACTTTGAGACTTCAACACTTCTATTCACTCTCATTTCTATCATGAAGGGTCATAATTCTGTTTTTGGGATTCTAAACTTGAAATGGTCAAATCCTTGGCAATGAAAGCATTGATTATTCATATTCACATCCAAAGGTGTGGTTTCAGCCTCCATATGAGTCTTCCTTCTACAAATCCCAAATTCACCATTAGAAACTTCTATAAGATTCAAAGAACTAACAGAACTGTGGGATAAGCTATAATACTTATTTCTTACTTTGACTTGTTTCTTCACCTTGGTAGCATGCTTCAACTACTTTGAGATTTCAACACTTCTATTCACTCTCATTTATATCATTAAGGGTCTTAATTCTGTTTTTGGGATTCTAAACTTGAAATGGTCAAATCCTTGGCAATGAAAGCATTGATTATTCATATTCACATCCAAAGGTGTGGTTTCAGCCTCCATATGAGTCTTCCTTCTACAAATCCCAAATTCACCATTAGAAACTTCTATAAGATTCAAAGAACTAACAGAACTGTGGGATAAGCTATAATACTTGTTTCTTACTTTGACTTGCTTCTCCACCTTGGTAGCATGCTTCAACTACTTTGAGATTTCAACACTTCTATTCAGTCTCATTTCTATCATGAAGGGCCATAATTCTGTTTTTGGGATTCAAAACTTGAAATTGGTCAAATCCTTGGCAATGAAAGCATTTATTCTTCATATTCACATCTAAAGGTGTGGTTTCAGCCTCCATATGAGTCTTCCTTCTACAAATCCCAAATTCACCATTAGAAACTTCTATAAGATTCAAAGAACTAACAGAACTGTGGGATAAGCTATAATACTTGTTTTTTACTTTTACTTGCTTCTTCACCTTGGTAGCATGCTTCAACTACTTTGAGATATGAACACTTTTATTCACTCTCATTTCTATCATGAAGGGTCATAATTCTGTTTTTGGGATTCTAAACTTGAAATGGTCAAATCCTTGGCAATGAAAGCATTGATTCTTCATATTCACATCCAAAGGTGTGGTTTCAGCCTCCATATGAGTCTTCCTTCTACAAATCCCAAATTCACCATTAGAAACTTCTATAAGATTCAAAGAACTAACAGAACTGTGGGATAAGCTATAATACTTGTTTCTTACTTTGACTTGCTTCTCCACCTTGGTAGCATGCTTCAACTACTTTGAGATTTCAACACTTCTATTCACTCTCATTTCTATCATGAAGGGTCATAATTATGTTTTTGGGATTCTAAACTTGAAATGGTCAAATCCTTGGCAATGAAAGCATTGATTCTTCATATTCACATCCAAAGGTGTTGTTTCAGCCTCCATATGAGTCTTCTTTCTACAAATCCCAAATTCACCATTAGAAACTTCTATAAGATTCAAAGAACTAACAGAAATGAGGGATAAGCTATAATACTTGTTTCTTACTTTGAATTGCTTCTTCACATTCGTAGCATGCTTCAACTACTTTGATATTTCAACACTTCTATTCACTCTCATTTCTATCATGAAGGGTCATAATTCTGTTTTTGGGATTCTAAACTTGAAATTGTCAAATCCTTGGCAATGAAAGCATTGATTCTTCATATTCACATCCAAAGGTGTGGTTTCAGCCTCCATATGAGTCTTCCTTCTACAAATCCCAAATTCACCACTAGAAACTTCTATAAGATTCAAAGAACTAACAGAACTGTGGGATAAGCTATAATACTTGTTTCTTAGTTTGACTTGCTTCTCCACCTCTTTAGCATGCTTCAACTACTTTGAGATTTCAACACTTCTATTCACTCTCATTTCTATCATGAAGGGTGATAACTCTGTTTTTGGGATTCTAAGCTTGAAAATGGTTAAATCCTTGGCAATGAAAGCATTGATTCTTCATATTCACATCCAAAGGTGTGGTTTCAGCCTCCATATGAGTCTTCGTTCTACAAATCCCAAATTCACCATTAGAAACTTCTGTAAGATTCAAAGAACTAACAGAAATGGGGGATAAGCTATAATACTTGTTTCTTACTTTGACTTGCTTCTCCACCTTGGTAGCATGCTTCAACTACTTTGAGACTTCAACACTTCTATTCACTCTCATTTCTATCATGAAGGGTCATAATTCTGTTTTTGGGATTCTAAACTTGAAAATGGTCAAATCCTTGGCAATGAAAGCATTGATTCTTCATATTCACATCGAAAGGTGTGGTTTTAGCCTCCATATGAGTCTTCTTTCTACAAATCCCAAATTCACCATTAGAAACTTCTATAAGATTCAAAGATCTAACAGAACTGTGGGATAAGCTATAATACTTGTTTCTTACTTTGACTTGCATCTTCACCTTGGTACCATGCTTTAACTACTTTGAGATTTCAATACTTCTATTCACTCTCATTTCTATCATTAAGGGTCATAATTCTGTTTTTAAGATTCTAAACATGAAAATGGTCAATTCTTTGGCAATGAAACATTAATTCTTTATATTCACATCCAAAGGTTTTATTTTAGCCTCCATATGAGTCTTCTTTCAACAAATCCGAAATTCAGCATTAGAAACTCCTATAAGATTCAAAGAACTAATAGAACTGTGGGATAAGCTATAATACTTGTTTTTTACTTTGACTTGTTTCTTCACCTTGGTAGCATGCTTCAACTACTTTGAGATTTCAACACTTCTATTCACTCTAATTTCTATCATGAAGGGTCATAATTCTGTTTTTGGGATTCTAAACTTGAAATGGTCAAATTCTTGGCAATGAAAGCATTGATTCTTCATATTCACATCCAAAGGTGTTATTTTAGCCTCCATATGAGTCTTCTTTCTATAAATCCCAAATTCACCATTAGAAACTTCTATAATATTCAAAGAACTAACAGAACTGTAGGATAAGCTATAATACTTGTTACTTACTTTGACTTGTTTCTTCACCTTGGTAGCATGCTTCAACTACTTTGAGATTTCAACACTTCTATTCACTCTCATTTCTATCATGAAGGGTCATAATTCTGTTTTTGGGATTCTAAACTTGAAATGGTCAAATCCTTGGCAATGAAAGCATTGATTCTTCATATTCACATCCAAAGGTGTGGTTTCAGCCTCCATATGAGTCTTCCTTCTACAAATCCCAAATTCACCATTAGAAACTTCTATAAGATTCAAAGAACTAACAGAACTGTGGGATAAGCTATAATACTTGTTTCTTACTTTGACTTGCTTCTCCACGTTGGTAGCATGCTTCAACTACTTTGAGATTTCAACACTTCTATTCACTCTCATTTCTATCATGAAGGGTCATAATTCTGTTTTTGGGATTCTAAACTTGAAAATGGTCAAATCCTTGGCAATGAAAGCATTGATTCTTCATATTCACATCCAAAGGTGTTATTTTAGCCTCCATATGAGTCTTCTTTCTACAAATCCCAAATTCACCATTAGAAACTCCTATAAGATTCAAAGAACTAACAGAACTGTGGGATAAGCTATAATACTTGTTTCTTACTTTGACTTGCTTCTTCACCTTGGTAGCATGCTTCAACTACTTTGAGATTTCAACACTTCTATTCACTCTAATTTCTATCATGAAGGGTCATAATTCTGTTTTTGGGATTCTAAACTTGAAAATGGTATAATCTTTGGCAATGAAAGCATTGATTCTTCATATTTACATCCAAAGGTGTTATTTTAGCCTCTATATAAGTCTTCTTTCTAAAAATCCCAAATTCACCATTAGAAACTCCTATAAGATTCAAAGAACTAACAGAACTATGGGATAAGCTATAATACTTGTTTCTTACTTTGACTTGCTTCTTCACCTTGGTAGCATGCTTCAACTACTTTGAGATTTCAACACTTCTATTCACTCTAATTTCTATCATGAAGGGTCATAATTCTGTTTTTGGGATTCTAAACTTGAAAATGGTCAAATCCTTGGCAATGAAAGCATTGATTAATCATATTCACATCCAAAGGTGTGGTTTCAGCCTCCATATGAGTCTTCCTTCTACAAATCCCAAATTCACCATTAGAAACTTCTATAAGATTCAAAGAACTAACAGAACTGTGGGATAAGCTATAATACTTGTTTCTTACTTTGACTTGCTTCTCCACCTTGGTAGCATGCTTCAACTACTTTGAGATTTCAACACTTCTATTCACTCTCATTTCTATCATGAAGGGTCATAATTCTGTTTTTGGGATTCTAAACTTGAAAATGGTATAATCTTTGGCAATGAAAGCATTGATTCTTCATATTCACATCCAAAGGTGTTATTTTAGCCTCCATATGAGTCTTCTTTCTACAAATCCCAAATTCACCATTAGAAACTTCTATAAGATTCAAAGAACTAACAGAACTATGGGATAAGCTATAATACTTGTTTCTTACTTTGACTTGCTTCTCCACCTTGGTAGCATGCTTCAACTACTTTGAGACTTCAACACTTCTATTCACTCTCATTTCTATCATGAAGGGTCATAATTCTGTTTTTGGGATTCTAAACTTGAAAATGGTCAAATCCTTGGCAATGAAAGCATTGATTCTTCATATTCACATCCAAAGGTGTGGTTTCAGCCTCCATATGAGTCTTCTTTCTACAAATCCCAAATTCACCATTAGAAACTCCTATAAGATTCAAAGAACTAACAGAACTGTGGGATAAGCTATAATACTTGTTTCTTACTTTGACTTGCTTCTCCACCTTGGTAGCATGCTTCAACTACTTCTATTCACTCTCATTTCTATCATGAAGGGTCATAATTATGTTTTTGGGATTCTAAACTTAAAAATGGTCAAATCTTTGGCAATGAAAGCATTGATTCTTCATATTCACATCCAAAGGTTTTATTTTAGCCTCCATATGAGTCATCTTTCAACAAATCCGAAATTCTGCATTAGAAACTCCTATAAGATTCAAAGAACTAATAGAACTGTGGGATAAGCTATAATACTTGTTTTTTACTTTTACTTGTTTCTTCACGTTGGTAGCATGCTTCAACTACTTTGAGATTTCAACACTTCTATTCACTCTCATTTATATCATGAAGGGTCATAATTCTGTTTTTGGGATTCTAAAGTTGAAATGGTCAAATCCTATGCAATGAAAGCATCGATTAATCATATTCACATCCAAAGGTGTGGTTTCAGACTCCATATGAGTATTCCTTCTACAAATCCCAAATTCACCATTAAAAACTTCTATAAGATTCAAAGAACTAATAGAACTGTGGGATAAGCTATAATACTTATTTTTTACTTTGACTTTCTTCTCCACCTTGGTAGCATGCTTCAACTACTTTGAGATTTCAACACTTCTATTCACTTTTATTTCTATCATGAAGGGCCATAATTCTGTTTTTGGGATTCTAAACTTGAAATGGTCAAATCCTTGGCAATGAAAGCATTGATTCTTTATATTCACATCCAAAGGTGTTATTTTAGCCTCCATATGAGTCTTCTTTCTACAAATCCCTAATTCACCATTATAAACTCCTATAAGATTAAAAAAACTAACAGAACTTTGGGATAAGCTATAATACTTGTTTCTTACTTTGACTTGCTTCTCCACCTTGGTAGCATGCTTCAACTACTTTGAGATTTCAACACTTCTATTCACTCTCATTTCTATCATGAAGGGTCATAATTCTGTTTTTGGGATTCTAAACTTGAAATGGTCAAATCCTTGGCAATGAAAGCATTGATTCTTCATATTCACATCCAAAGGTGTGGTTTCAGCCTCCATATGAGTCTTCCTTCTACAAATCCCAAATTCACCATTAGAAACTTCTATAAGATTCAAAGAACTAACAGAACTGTGGGATAAGCTATAATACTTATTTCTTACTTTGACTTGTTTCTTCACCTTGGTAGCATGCTTCAACTACTTTGAGATTTCAACACTTCTATTCACTCTCATTTCTATCATGAAGGGTCATAATTCTGTTTTTGGGATTCTAAACTTGAAATGGTCAAATCCTTGGCAATGAAAGCATTGATTCTTCATATTCACATCCAAAGGTGTGGTTTCAGCCTCCATATGAGTCTTCTTTCTACAAATCCCAAATTCACCATTAGAAACTTCTATAAGATTCAAAGAACTAACGGAACTGTGGGATAAGCTAAAATACTTGTTTCTTACTTTGACTTGCTTCTCTACCTTGGTAGCATGCTTCAACTACTTTGAGATTTCAACACTTCTATTCACTCTCATTTCTATCATGAAGGTTCATAATTCTGCTTTTGGGATTCTAAACGTGAAAATGGTCAAATCCTTGGCAATGAAAGCATTGATTCTTCATATTCACATCCAAAGGTTTTATTTTAGCCTCCATATGAGTCTTCTTTCAACAAATTCGAAAATTCAGCATTAGAAACTCCTATAAGATTCAAAGAACTAACAGAACTGTGGGATAAGCTATAATACTTGTTTCTTACTTTGACTTGCTTCTTCACCTTGGTAGCATGCTTCAACTACTTTGAGATTTCAACACTTCTATTCACTCTAATTTCTATCATGAAGGGTCATAATTCTGTTTTTGGGATTCTAAACTTGAAAATGGTCAAATCCTTGGCAATGAAAGCATTGATTCTTCATATTCACATCCAAAGGTGTGGTTTCAGCCTCCATATGAGTCTTCCTTCTACAAATCCCAAATTCACCATTAGAAACTTCTATAAGATTCAAAGAACTAACAGAACTGTGGGATAAGCTATAATACTTGTTTCTTACTTTGACTTGCATCTTCACCTTGGTAGCATGCTTCAATTACTTTGAGATTTCAACACTTCTATTCACTTTTATTTCTATCATGAAGGGTCATAATTCTGTTTTGGGATTCTAAACTTTAAAATGGTTAAATCCTTGGCAATGAAAGCATTGATTCTTCATATTCACATCCAAAGGTGTGGTTTCAGCCTCCATATGAGTCTTCTTTCTACAAATCCCAAATTCACCATTAGAAACTTTTAAAAAATTAAAAGAACTAAGGGATGGGATAAGCTATAATACTTGTTTCTTACTTTGACTTGCTTCTCCACCTTGGTAGCATGCTTCAACTACTTTGAGACTTCAACACTTCTATTCACTCTCATTTCTATCATGAAGGGTCATAATTCTGTTTTGGGATTCTAAACTTGGAAATGGTCAAATCTTTGGCAATGAAACATTAATTCTTTATATTCACATCCAAAGGTTTTATTTTAGCCTCCATATGAGTCTTCTTTCAACAAATCCGAAATTCAGCATTAGAAACTCCTATAAGATTCAAAGAACTAATAGAACTGTGGGATAAGCTATAATACTTGTTTTTTACTTTGACTTGTTTCTTCACCTTGGTAGCATGCTTTAACTACTTTGAGATTTCAACACTTCTATTCACTTTAATTTCTATCATGAAGGGTCATAATTCTGTTTTTGGGATTCTAAACTTGAAAATGGTCAAATCCTTGGCAATGAAAGCATTGATTCTTCATATTCACATCCAAAGGTGTGGTTTCAGCCTCCATATGAGTCTTCTTTCTACAAATCCCAAATTCACCATTAGAAACTTCTATAAGATTCAAAGAACTAACAGAAATGAGGGATAAGCTATAATACTTATTTTTTACTTTCACTTATTTCTTTACCTTGGTAGCATGCTTCAACTACTTTGAGATTTCAACAATTCTATTCACTCTCATTTATATCATGAAGGGTCATAATTCTGTTTTTGGGATTCTAAACTTGAAATGGTAAAATCCTTGGCAATGAAAGCATTGATTCTTCATATTCACATCCAAAGGTGTGGTTTCAGCCTCCATATGAGTCTTCTTTCTACAAATCCCAAATTCACCATTAGAAACTTCTATAAGATTCAAAGAACTAACTGAACTGTGGGATAAGCTATAATACTTGTTTCTTACTTTGACTTGCTTCTCCACCTTGGTAGCATGCTTCAACTACTTTGAGATTTCAACACTTCTATTCACTCTCATTTCTATCATGAAGGGTCATAATTCTGTTTTTGGGATTCTAAGCTTGAAAATGGTTAAATCCTTGGCAATGAAAGCATTGATTCTTCATATTCACATCCAAAGGTGTTATTTTAGCCACCATATGAGTCTTCTTTCTACAAATCCCAAATTCACCATTAGAAACTCCTATAAGATTCAAAGAACTAACAGAACTGTGGGATAAGCTATAATACTTGTTTCTTACTTTGACTTGCTTCTTCACCTTGGTAGCATGCTTCAACTACTTTGAGATTTCAACACTTATATTCACTCTAATTTCTATCATGAAGGGTCATAATTCTGTTTTTGGGATTCTAAACTTGAAAATGGTCAAATCCTTGGCAATGAAAGCATTGATTCTTCATATTCACATCCAAAGGTGTTATTTTAGCCTCCATATAAGTCTTCTTTTTAAAAATCCCAAATTCACCATTAGAAACTCCTATAAGATTCAAAGAACTAACAGAACTATGGGATAAGCTATAATACTTGTTTCTTACTTTGACTTGCTTCTTCACCTTGGTAGCATGCTTCAACTACTTTGAGATTTCAACACTTCTATTCACTCTAATTTCTATCATGAAGGGTCATAATTCTGTTTTTGGGATTCTAAACTTGAAATGGTCAAATCCTTGGCAATGAAAGCATTGATTCTTCATATTCACATCCAAAGGTGTGGTTTCAGCCTCCATATGAGTCTTCCTTCTACAAATCCCAAATTCACCATTAGAAACTTCTATAAGATTCAAAGAACTAACAGAACTTTGGGATAAGCTATAATACTTGTTTCTTACTTTGACTTGCTTCTCCATCTTGGTAGCATGCTTCAACTAATTTGAGATTTCAACACTTCTATTCACTCTCATTTCTATCATGAAGGGTCATAATTCTGTTTTTGGGATTCTAAACTTGAAAATGTCAAATCCTTGGCAATGAAAGCATTAATTCTTCATATTTACATCCAAAGGTGTGGTTTCAGCCTCCATATGAGTCTTCCTTCTACAAATCCCAAATTCACCATTAGAAACTTCTATAAGATTCAAAGAACTAACAGAACTTTGGGATAGGCTATAATACTTGTTTCTTACTTTGACTTGCTTCTCCACCTTGGTAGCATGCTTCAACTACTTTGAGATTTCAACACTTCTATTCACTCTCATTTCTGTCATGAAGGGTCATAATTCTGTTTTTGGGATTCTAAACTTGAAAATGGTATAATCTTTGGCAATGAAAGTATTGATTCTTCATATTTTCATCCAAAGGTGTTATTTTAGCCTCTATATAAGTCTTCTTTCTAAAAATCCCAAATTCACCATTAGAAACTCCTATAAGATTCAAAGAACTAACAGAACAATGAGATAAGCTATAATACTTGTTTCTTATTTTGACTTGCTTCTCCACCTTGGTAGCATTCTTCAACTACTTTGAGACTTCAACACTTCTATTCACTCTCTTTTCTATCATAAAGGGTCATAATTCTGTTTTTGCGATTCTAAACTTGGAAATGGTCAAATCCTTGGCAATGAAAGCATTGATTCTTCATATTCACATCCAAAGGTGTGGTTTCAGCCTCCATATGAGTCTTCCTTCTACAAATCCCAAATTCACCATTAGAAACTTCTATAAGATTCAAAGACCTAACAGAACTGTGGGATAAGCTATAATACTTGTTTCTTACTTTGACTTGCTTCTCCACCTTGGTAGCATTCTTCAACTACTTTGCGATTTCAACACTTCTATTCACTCTCATTTCTATCATGAAGGGTCATAACTCTGTTTTTGGGATTCTAAACTGGAAAATGGTTAAATCCTTGGCAATGAAAGCATTGATTCTTCATATTCACATCCAAAGGTTGTATTTTAGCCTCCATATGAGTCTTCTTTCAACAAATTCGAAATTCAGCATTAGAAACTCCTATAAGATTCAAAGAATTAATAGAACTGTGGGATAAGCTATAATACTTGTTTTTTACTTTTACTTGTTTCTTCACCTTGGTAGCATGCTTCAACTACTTTGAGATTTCAACACTTCTATTCACTCTCATTTATATCATGAAGGGTCATAATTCTGTTTTTGGGATTCTAAAGTTGAAATGGTCAAATCCTTGGCAATGAAAGCATTGATTAATCATATTCACATCCAAAGGTGTGGTTTCATCCTCCATATGAGTCTTCCTTCTAAATATCCCAAATTCACCATTAAACACTTCTATAAGATTCAAAGAACTAACAGAACTCTGGGATAAGCTATAATACTTATTTTTTACTTTGACTTGTTTCTTCACCTTGGTAGCATGCTTCAACTACTTTGAGATTTCAACACTTCTATTCACTCTCATTTCTATCATGAATGGTCATAATTCTGTTTTTGGGATTCTAAACTTGAAATGGTCAAATCCTTGGCAATGAAAGCATTGATTCTTCATATTCACATCCAAAGGTGTGGTTTCAGCCTCCATATGAGTCTTCCTTCTACAAATCCCAAATTCACCATTAGAAACTTCTATAAGATTCAAAGAACTAACAGAACTGTGGGATAAGCAATAATACTTGTTTCTTACTTTGACTTGCTTCTCCACCTTGGTAGCATGCTTCAACTACTTTGAGATTTCAACACTTATATTCACTCTCATTTCTATCATGAAGGGTCTTAATTATGTTTTTGGGATTCTAAACTGGAAAATGGTTAAATCCTTGGCAATGAAAGCATTGATTCTTCATATTCACATCCAAAGGTTTTATTTTAGCCTCCATATGAGTCTTCTTTCAACAAATTCGAAAATTCAGCATTAGAAACTCCTATAAGATTCAAAGAACTAACAGAACTGTGGGATAAGCTATAATACTTGTTTCTTACTTTGACTTGCTTCTTCACCTTGGTAGCATGCTTCAACTACTTTGAGATTTCAACACTTCTATTCACTCTAATTTCTATCATGAAGGGTCATAATTCTGTTTTTGGGATTCTAAACTTGAAAATGGTATAATCTTTGGCAATGAAAGCATTGATTCTTCATATTTACATCCAAAGGTGTTATTTTAGCCTCTATATAAGTCTTCTTTCTAAAAATCCCAAATTCACCATTAGAAACTCCTATAAGATTCAAAGAACTAACAGAACTATGGGATAAGCTATAATACTTGTTTCTTACTTTGACTTGCTTCTTCACCTTGGTAGCATGCTTCAACTACTTTGAGATTTCAACACTTCTATTCACTCTAATTTCTATCATGAAGGGTCATAATTCTGTTTTTGGGATTCTAAACTTGAAATGGTCAAATCCTTGGCAATGAAAGCATTGATTCTTCATATTCACATCCAAAGGTGTGGTTTCAGCCTCCATATGAGTCTTCCTTCTACAAATCCCAAATTCACCACTAGAAACTTCTATAAGATTCAAAGACCTAACAGAACTGTGGGATAAGCTATAATACTTGTTTCTTACTTTGACTTGCTTCTTCACCTTGGTAGCATGCTTCAACTACTTTGAGATTTCAACACTTCTATTCACTCTAATTTCTATCATGAAGGGTCATAATTCTGTTTTTGGGATTCTAAACTTGAAAATGGTATAATCTTTGGCAATGAATGCATTGATTCTTCATATTTACATCCAAAGGTGTTATTTTAGCCCCTATATAAGTCTTCTTTCTAAAAATCCCAAATTCACCATTAGAAACTCCTATAAGATTCAAAGAACTAACAGAACAATGGGATAAGCTATAATACTTGTTTCTTATTTTGACTTGCTTCTCCACCTTGGTAGCATTCTTCAACTACTTTAAGACTTCAACACTTCTATTCACTCTCATTTCTATCATGAAGGGTCATAACTCTGTTTTTGGGATTCTAAGCTTGAAAATGGTTAAATCCTTGGCAATGAAAGCATTGATTCTTCATATTCACATCCAAAGGTGTGGTTTCAGCCTCCATATGAGTCTTCTTTCTAAAAATCCCAAATTCACCATTAGAAACTCCTACAAGATTCAAAGAACTAACAGAACTATGGGATAAGCTATAATACTTATTTATTACTTTGACTTGCTTCTCCACGTTGGTAGCATGCTTCAACTACTTTGAGATTTCAACGCTTCTATTTACTTTCATTTCTATCATGAAGGGTCTTAATTATGTTTTTGGGCTTCTAAACTGGAAAATGGTTAAATCCTTGATAATGAAAGCATTGATTCTTCATATTCACATCCAAAGGTTGTGTTTCAGCCTCCATATGAGTCTTCCTTCTACAAATCTCAAATTCACCATTAAAAACTTCTATAAGATTCAAAGAACTAACAGAACTCTGGGATAAGCTATAATACTTATTTTTTACTTTGACTTGTTTCTTCACCTTGGTAGCATGCTTCAACTACTTTGAGATTTCAACACTTCTATTCACTCTCATTTATATCATTAAGGGTCTTAATTCTGTTTTTGGGATTCTAAACTTGAAATGGTCAAATTCATGGCAATGAAAGCATTGATTATTCATATTCACATCCAACGGTGTGGTTTCATCCTCCATATGAGTCTTCCTTCTACAAATCCCAAATTCACCATTAGAAACTTCTATAAGATTCAAGGAACTAACAGAACTGTGGGATAAGCTATAATACTTATTTCTTACTTTGCTTTCTTCTCTACGTTGGTCGCATGCTTCAACTACTTTGAGATTTCAACACTTCTATTCACTCTCATTTCTATCATGAAGGGTCTTAATTATGTTTTTGGGATTCTAAACTGGAAAATGGTTAAATCCTTGGCAATGAAAGCATTGATTCTTCATATTCACATCCAAAGGTTTTATTTTAGCCTCCATATGAGTCTTCTTTCTACAAATCCCAAATTCACCATTAGAAACTCCTATAAGATTCAAAGAACTAACAGAACTGTGGGATAAGCTATAATACTTGTTTCTTACTTTGACTTGCTTCTTCACCTTGGTAGCATGCTTCAACTACTTTGAAATTTCAACACTTCTATTCACTCTAATTTCTATCATAAAGGGTCATAATTCTGTTTTTGGGATTCAAAACTTGAAATGGTCAAATCCTTGGCAATGAAAGCATTGATTCTTCATATTCACATCCAAAGGTGTGGTTTCAGCCTCCATATTAGTCTTCCTTCTACAAATCCCAAATTCACCATTAAAAACTTCTATAAGATTCAAAGAACTAACAGAACTGTGGGATAAGCTATAATACTTGTTTTTTACTTTGACTTGTTTCTTCACCTTGGTAGCATGCTTCAACTACTTTGAGATTTCAACACTTCTATTCACTCTAATTTCTATCATGAAGGGTCATAATTCTGTTTTTGGGATTCTAAACTTGAAATGGTCAAATCCTTGGCAATGAAAGCATTGATTCTTCATATTCACATCCAACGGTGTGGTTTCAGCCTCCATATGAGTCTTCCTTCTACAAATCCCAAATTCACCATTAGAAACTTCTATAAGATTCAAAGAACTAACAGAACTGTGGGATAAGCTATAATACTTATTTCTTACTTTGACTTGCTTCTCCACGTTGGTCGCATGCTTCAACTACTTTGAGATTTCAACACTTCTATTCACTCTCATTTCTATCATGAAGGGTCTTAATTATGTTTTTGGGATTCTAAACTGGAAAATGATTAAATCCATGGCAATGAAAGCATTGATTCTTCATATTCACATCCAAAGGTTTTATTTTTGCCTCCATATGAGTCTTCTTTCAACAAATTCGAAAATTCAGCATTAGAAACTCCTGTAAGATTCAAAGAACTAACTGAACTGTGGGATAAGCTATAATACTTGTTTCTTACTTTGACTTGCTTCTTCACCTTGGTAGCATGCTTCAACTACGTTGAGATTTCAACTCTTCTATTCACTCTAATTTCTATCATGAAGGGTAATAATTCTGTTTTTGGGATTCTAAACTTGAAAATGGTCAAATCCTTGGCAATGAAAGCATAGATTCTTCATATTCACATCCAAAGGTGTGGTTTCAGCCTCCATATGAGTCTTCCTTCTACAAATCCCAAATTCACCATTAGAAACACCTATAAGATTCAAAGACCTAATAGAACTGTGGGATAAGCTATAATACTTGTTTCTTACTTTGACTTGCTTCTTCACCTTGGTAGCATGCTTCAATTCTTTAAGATTTCAACACTTCTATTCACTCTAATTTCTATCATGAAGGGTCATAATTCTGTTTTTGGGATTCTAATCTTGAAATGGTCAAATCCTTGGCAATGAAAGCATTGATTCTTCATATTCACATCCAAAGGTGTGGTTTCAGCCTCCATATGAATCTTCCTTCTAGAAATCCCAAATTCACCATTAGAAACAGAACTGTGGGATAAGCTAAAATACTTGTTTCTTACTTTGACTTGCTTCTCCACCTTGGTAGCATGCTTCAACTACTTTGATATTTCAACACTCTTATTCACTCTCATTTGTCTCATGAAGGACCATAATTGTGTTTTTGGGATTCTAAGCTTGAAAATGGTCAAATCCTTGGCAATAAAAGCATTGATTCTTCATATTCACATCCAAAGGTGTTATTTTAGCCTCCATATGAGTCTTCTTTCTACAAATCCCAAATTCACCATTAGAAACTCCTATAAAATTCAAAGAACTAACAGAACTGTGGGATAAGCTATAATACTTGTTTCTTACTTTGAATTGCATCTTCACCTTGGTAGCATCCTTCAACTACTTTGAGATTTCAACACTTCTATTCACTCTCATTTCTATCATGAAGGGTCATAATTCTGTTTTTGGGATTCTAATCTTGAAATGGTCAAATCCTTGGCAATGAAAGCATTGATTCTTCATATTCACATCCAAAGGTGTGGTTTCAGCCTCCATATGAATCTTCCTTCTAGAAATCCCAAATTCACCATTAGAAACAGAACTGTGGGATAAGCTATAATACTTGTTTCTTACTTTGACTTGCTTCTCCACCTTGGTAGCATTCTTCAACTACTTTAAGATTTCAACGCTTCTATTTACTCTCATTTCTATCATGAAGGGTCTTAATTATGTTTTTGGGTTTCTAAACTGGAAAATGGTTAAATCCTTGGCAATGAAAGCATTGATTCTTCATATTCACATCCAAAGGTTTTATTTTAGCCTCCATATGAGTCTTCTTTCAACAAATCCGAAATTCTGCATTAGAAACTCCTATAAGATTCAAAGAACTAATAGAACTGTGGGATAAGCTATAATACTTGTTTTTTACTTTTACTTGTTTCTTCACCTTGGTAGCATGCTTCAACTACTTTGAGATTTCAACACTTCTATTCACTCTCATTTATATCATGAAGGGTCATAATTCTGTTTTTGGGATTCTAAAGTTGAAATGGTCAAATCCTTGGCAATGAAAGCATTGATTAATCATATTCACATCCAAAGGTGTGGTTTCAGCCTCCATATGAGTCTTCCTTCTACAAATCCCAAATTCACCATTAAAAACTTCTATAAGATTCAAAGAACTAATAGAACTGTGGGATAAGCTATAATACTTATTTTTTACTTTGACTTGTTTCTTCACCTTGGTAGCATGCTTCAACTACTTTGAGATTTCAACACTTCTATTCACTCTCATTTATATCATTAAGGGTCTTAATTCTGTTTTTGGGATTCTAAACTTGAAATGGTCAAATCCTTGGCAATGAAAGCATTGATTATTCATATTCACATCCAACGGTGTGGTTTCAGCCTCCATATGAGTCTTCCTTCTACAAATCCCAAATTCACCATTAGAAACTTCTATAAGATTCAAAGAACTAACAGAACTGTGGGATAAGCTATAATACTTATTTCTTACTTTGACTTGCTTCTCCACGTTGGTCGCATGCTTCAACTACTTTGAGATTTCAACACTTCTATTCACTCTCATTTCTATCATGAAGGGTCTTAATTATGTTTTTGGGATTCTAAACTGGAAAATGGTTAAATCCTTGGCAATGAAAGCATTGATTCTTCATATTCACATCCAAAGGTTTTATTTTAGCCTCCATATGAGTCTTCTTTCAACAAATTCGAAAATTCAGCATTAGAAACTCCTATAAGATTCAAAGAACTAACAGAACTGTGGGATAAGCTATAATACTTGTTTCTTACTTTGACTTGCTTCTTCACCTTGGTAGCATGCTTCAACTACTTTGAGATTTCAACACTTATATTCAGTCTAATTTCTATCATGAAGGGTCATAATTCTGTTTTTGGGATTCTAAACTTGAAAATGGTCAAATACTTGGCAATGAAAGCATTGATTCTTCATATTCACATCCAAAGGTGTTATTTTAGCCTCCATATAAGTCTTCTTTTTAAAAATCCCAAATTCACCATTAGAAACTCCTATAAGATTCAAAGAACTAACAGAACTATGGGATAAGCTATAATACTTGTTTCTTACTTTGACTTGCTTCTTCACCTTGGTAGCATGCTTCAACTACTTTGAGATTTCAACACTTCTATTCACTCTCATTTCTATCATGAAGGGTCATAATTCTGTTTTTGGGATTCTAAACTTGAAATGGTCAAATCCTTGGCAATGAAAGCATTGATTCTTCATATTCACATCCAAAGGTGTGGTTTCAGCCTCCATATGAGTCTTCCTTCTACAAATCCCAAATTCACCATTAGAAACTTCTATAAGATTCAAAGAACTAACAGAACTGTGGGATAAGCTATAATACTTGTTTCTTACTTTGACTTGCTTCTCCACCTTGGTAGCATGCTTCAACTACTTTGAGATTTCAACACTTCTATTCACTCTCATTTCTATCATGAAGGGTCTTAATTATGTTTTTGGGATTCTAAACTGGAAAATGGTTAAATCCTTGGCAATGAAAGCATTGATTCTTCATATTCACATCCAAAGGTTTTATTTTAGCCTCCATATGAGTCTTCTTTCTACAAATCCCAAATTCAACATTAGAAACTCCTATAAGATTCAAAGAACTAACAGAACTATGGGATAAGCTATAATACTTGTTTCTTACTTTGACTTGCTTTTCTACCTTGGTAGCATGCTTCAACTACTTTAAGACTTTAACACTTCTATTCACTCTCATTTCTATCATGAAGGGTCATAACTCTGTTTTTGGGATTCTAAGCTTGAAAATGGTTAAATCCTTGGCAATGAAAGCATTGATTCTTCATATTCACATCCAAAGGTGTGGTTTCAGCCTCCATATGAGTCTTCTTTCTACAAATCCCAAATTCACCATTAGAAACTTCTATAAGATTCAAAGAACTAACAGAACTGTGGGGTAAGCTATAATACTTGTTTCTTACTTTGACTTGCTTCTTCCCCTTGGTAGCATGCTTCAACTACTTTGAGACTTCAACACTTATGTTCACTCTCATTTCTATCATGAAGGGTCATAATTCTGTTTTTGGGATTCTAAACTTAAAAATGGTCAAATATTTGGCAATGAAAGCATTGATTCTTCATATTTACATCCAAAGGTGTTATTTTAGCCTCCATATGAGTCTTCTTTCTTCAAATCCCTAATTCACCATTAGAAACTCCTATAAGCTATAATACTTGTTTCTTACTTTGACTTGCTTCTCCACCTTGGTAGCATGCTTCAACTACTTTGAGTCTTCAACACTTTTATTCACTCTCATTTCTATCATGAAGGGTCATAATTCTGTTTTTGGGATTCTACACTTGAAATGGTCTAATCCTTTGCAATGAAAGCATTGATTCTTCATATTCACATCCAAAGGTGTGGTTTCAGCCTCCATATGAGTCTTCTTTCTACAAATCCTAAATTCACCATTAGAAACTCCTATAAGATTCAAAGAACTAACAGAACTGTGGGATAAGCTATAATACTTGTTTCTTACTTTTGACTTGCTTCTCCACCTTTGTAGCATTCTTCAACTACTTTAAGAATTCAACACTTCTATTCACTCTCATTTCTATCATGAAGGGTCATAACTCTAATTTTGGGATTCTAAGCTTGAAAATGGTTAAATCCTTGGCAATCAAAGCATTGAGTCTTCATATTCACATCCAAAGGTGTGGTTTCAGCCTCCATATGAGTCTTCTTTCTACAAATCCTAAATTCACCACTAGAAACTTCTATAGGATTTCAAGAACTAACAGAACTGTGGGATAAGCTATAATACTTGTTTCTTACTTTGACTTGCTTCTTCACCTTGGTAGCATGATTCAACTACTTTGAGACTTCAACACTTCTATTCACTCTCATTTCTATCATGAAGGGTCATAATTCTGTTTTTGGGATTCTAAACTTGAAAATGGTCAAATCTTTGGCAATGAAAGCATTGATTCTTCATATTCACATCCAAAGGTGTTATTTTAGCCTCCATATGAGTCTTCTTTCTACAAATCCCAAATTCACCATTAGAAACTCCTATAAGATTCAAAGAACTAACAGAACTGTGGGATAAGCTATAATACTTGTTTCTTACTTTGACTTGCTTCTCCACCTTGGTAGTATGCTTCAACTACTTTGAGACTTCAACACTTCTATTCAGTCTCATTTCAATCATGAAGGGCCATAATTCTTATTTTGGGATTCTACACTTGAAAAGGGTCAAATCCTTGGCAATGAAGGCATTGATTCTTTATATTCACATCGAAAGGTGTGGTTTTAGCGTCCATATGAGTCTTCTTTCTACAAATCCCAAATTCACCATTAGAAACTTCTATAAGATTCAAAGATCTAACAGAACTGTGGGATAAGCTATAATACTTGTTTCTTACTTTGACTTGCTTCTCCACCTGGGTAGCATGATTCAACTACTTTGAGACTTCAACACTTCTATTCACTCTCATTTCTATCATGAAGGGTCATAATTCTGTTTTTGGGATTCTAAACTTGGAAATGGTCAAATCTTTGGCAATGAAAGCATTGATTCTTCATATTCACATCCAAGGTGTTATTTTAGCCTCCATATGAGTCTTCTTTCCACAAATCCCAAATTCACCATTAGAAACTTCTATAAGATTCAAAGAACTAACAGAAATGGGTGATAAGCTATAATACTTGTTTCTTACTTTGAATTGCTTCTTCACATTCGTAGTATGCTTCAACTACTTTGAGACTTCAACACTTATGTTCACTCTCATTTCTATCATGAAGGGTCATAATTCTGTTTTTGGGATTTTAAACTTAAAAATGGTCAAATCTTTGGCAATGAAAGCGTTGATTCTTCATATTCACATCCAAAGGTGTTATTTTAGCCTCCATATGAGTCTTTTTTCTTCAAATCCCAAATTCACCATTAGAAACTTCTATAAGATTCAAAGAACTAACAGAACTGTGGGATAAGCAATAATACTTGTTTCTTACTTTGACTTGCTTCTCCACCTTGGTAGCATGCTTCAACTACTTTGAGATTTCAACACTTATATTCACTCTCATTTCTATCATGAAGGGTTATAATTCTGTTTTTGGGATTCTAAACTTGAAATGGTCAAATCCTTGGCAATGAAAGCATTGATTTTTCATATTCACATCCAAAGGTGTGGTTTCAGCCTCCATATGAGTCTTCTTTCTACAAATCCCAAATTCACCATTAGAAACTTCTATAAGATTCAAAGAACTAACAGAACTAAGGGATAAGCTATAATACTTGTTTCTTACTTTGACTTGCTTCTCCACCTGGGTAGCATGATTCAACTACTTTGAGACTTCAACACTTATATTCACTCTCATTTCTATCATGAAGGGTCATAATTCTGTTTTTGGGATTCTAAACTTGGAAATGGTCAAATCTTTGGCAATGAAAGCATTGATTCTTCATATTCACATCCAAGGTGTTATTTTAGCCTCCATATGAGTCTTCTTTCTACAAATCCCAAATTCACCATTAGAAACTTCTTTAAGATTCAAAGAACTAACAGAACTGTGGGATAAGCTATAATACTTATTTCTTACTTTGACTTCCTTCTCCACCTTGGTAGCATGCTTCAACTACTATGAGATTTTAACACTTCTATTCACTCTCATTTCTATCATGAAGGGTCTTAATTATGTTTTTCGGATTCTAAACTGGAAAATGATTAAATTCTTGGCAATGAAAGCATTGATTCTTCATATTCACTTCCAATGGTTTTATTTTAGCCTCCATATGAGTCTTCTTTCTACAAATCCCAAATTCAGCATTAGAAACTCCTATAAGATTCAAAGAACTAACTGAACTATGTGATATGCTATAATACTTGTTTCTTACTTTGACTTGCTTCTTCACCTTGGTAACATGCTTCAACTACTTTAAGACTTTAACACTTCTATTCATTCTCATTTCAATCATGAAGGGTCATAACTCTGTTTTTGGGATTCTAAGCTTGAAAATGGTTAAATCCTTGGCAATGAAAGCATTGATTCTTCATATTCACATCCAAAGGTGTTGTTTCAGCCTCCATATGAGTCTTTTTTCTACAAATCCCAAATTCACCATTAGAAACTTCTATAAGATTCAAAGAACTAACAGAAATGGGGGATAAGCTATAATACTTGTTTCTTACTTTGACTTGCTTCTCCACCTTGGTAGCATGCTTCAACTACTTTGAGATTTCAACACTTCTATTCACTCTCATTTCTATCATGAAGGGTCATAATTATGTTTTTGGGATTCTAAACTTAGAAATGGTCAAATCTTTGGCAATGAAAGCATTGATTCTTCATATTCACATCCAAGGTGTTATTTTAGCCTCCATATGAGTCTTCTTTCTACAAATCCCAAATTCACCATTAGAAACTTCTATACGATTCAAAGAACTAACAGAACTGTGGGATAAGCTATAATACTTGTTTCTTACTTTGACTTGCTTCTTCACCTTGGTAGCATGCTTCAACTACTTTAAGACTTCAACACTTCTATTCACTCTAATTTCTATCATGAAGGGTCATAATTCTGTTTTTGGGATTCTAAACTTGAAATGGTCAAATCCTTGGCAATGAAAGCATTGATTCTTTATATTCACATCCAAAGGTGTGGTTTCAGCCTCCATATGAGTCTTCCTTCTACAAATCCCAAATTCACCATTAGAAACTCCTATAAGATTCAAACTCCTGTGGGATCAGAGCCAAGGCTAGTGTTTTGGTCGATCGAAGAATTGTGTATGAGTGATTGTTTTGGATAATCTGGAAAACATCTTTCTCAACATGTCTATTTCTACACCTTCTACAATCAATTCCCAATTTGCAATCACAACTTTACCAAAAAGTCGAAGTCACTCATCGTCCTCTGATATCCGTTCGCTGTATGAAATCGAGTACGTTCCAGTAGATCAATTGCCTGAAACAACTCTCTCACTTGTCAATCCTTACGAATACTTTGCCAAACGACCAAACACTTTATCTATGAAAGGAATTCGACAACTCATACGGCCGTCCTCGAGAAAGGTTATGGAATATATCCAGGCAAGTAAATTCTCATCCTGTCAAGTTCCAGCCACCGAAGAAGAACAATTCATCTCGCTCAACATCCCTGACGCCTTACCGAAGAAGATATGGAGCAACAAAGTGTACACTCATGTACACTTTGGAGTTATGCGGATTGGTCTTACCTTACATGCTCGAAAAGGGTCTCTCGGTTATTGCGAGAATAGCTTTGGTCGATTCCAGACTCAAGACATACAAACAAGCTTGCATCGGCAGCAGTTCAAACAACGTTAAATGCACGGGAACAGTGTTCATAACCCTATTCCCAAATTTTAACGTATCTCTCCAGGGATCCCAATCTTTTGAAAACGCTTGAAAGTCCAATTACAAATTATTGGAGCACCTATGCAAGAAAATAGTGTTGTAGCTACCCTACATCACCAGATTGTCTACCGTATCCGAGGATCATGCCCTCGGACCTAGCACTACCCTCATCGGCGAGGCCCATATGCAAGTCAAATCGACAGCAAGACCCTTAATTCCATCCAGATTCCTCGACAAATCTTTTTGAGAAGAGCTGATCCAGAATTTACGGAGTCATGGGTCAGAAGCTATGAGAAGCTGCACAAATCAAACACGAGCACCGATTCAGGGCGGTGAAGTAAGCTTCCATTCCCAAAATGATGGAACAACAGACTCCAATTTGAAAAACCAAGGTCTTCCTCATTTCAAGAACAGCTGTTCACTCAATTTTTAATACAAATTGATGAACACACCTATCACGACCCGTTCAAAGAACAAATTCCAAAGCCTATCTCCTTTGGCCAAGATGGAACAATTGTCTATCCATTCAAAGATGATGACGGTCATCAATATTTTGATATATGTTCTTTTGCCAAGTTTAAGCGAATCCTTCTGAATCATGAAGAGATTCGCCGAAATAGGAGAAAGAAAAAGGACCCGCTCTACAAACGATATCTCAAAGGAGATCCGACGGTGGGTACACTTGGTGACGAAACTGGAACATATGAATATATAGTCCAGTATTCAACAAAGAAAGAAAATCTCAATAGTGAGATCATGATGATAGAAGACTTCCCTCCACCCGAGGACTTCACCAAAAATGACGTTGCTCATAGTCCAAAAGTCATACCAAAAGCTATAAACTCGTCTGGGCCAAACCAAATAAGTCAAGGCGAAAAGGTTCTCAACTGGCAAACAGAGAACGCTATGGCTCAAAACCAACTACTGACAACAATTAATTACAAGATGGATGACAACGCCAAACGATTGCATATACTCCAAAACTCGATCTCAGAGATAAATGGTCGACTTGAAATTCTCCATCAAGAAATGATGTCCATGGCACAACAAATGATGGTAAATACTTCTCAATTTAGAGGCAAGGAAGCTGAGATGGCCAATCTCCGGATGCAATTAAAAGACTTACAAAGATACCTTGAAAGTATGATGCAACATCAAATGTTTCCGGGAGTACCTATGTCTCAAGGATCATACTCTCCAAGGTTTCTATCAGGAGGACAACACCGACCACAACCTTATTCCCCTGGATTCTTATCATCAGACGAAATTTTCACCTCTCGATATGGGATGCCAACAATTCATCCAAAACCGATTAAAGATCGAAGAAACAAAGAATCAGAATTTTTGGTCAAACCAACGAAGAAGCCTAATGTCGCTCCTTCATAGCCTATTCAAGAATCTCCTGACGATCTGAAGAATAAAGAAAAAAGACAAGACATAGGAATTATCGAATTCTCCATGTCGAGTCTACTTGATAATCTAACCAATCAAGAAAATACGTCAAATCAAAAGGTACAAGAACCTCATACACCGTCTAAGGCAGAAAGGACAATTCCAATGATCGATCATTTTTCAGATTCAACTAGTTCGGAAGAAGAATCTTTTCCAAACCAATTTGCCATAGGAGAAGGATCCACTCCACCAAAAGACGAACCAGATATCAATGAGATTTTTTCAAGTGACGACGAAATGAAAGAGCAACCCTTTCAAGATAAGACAACCAAACAGTTCACTTCAAAGGTCATGACTTTCACGTTCGACGATATTCCTTTCGAAAAATGGAATGATCGAATAGACGAATTTCATGCATAGATGACCTCAGAAGCCATGTCCTCGCCTATATATCTCGTAATCCAGCAGTTTACGGCAAAGATTAAGCTGGTGCACTCAAAGAATGGTGGAATTAAACTGGCGAATAGAGACAGCAACAAGTCCTCCGGACCACCATACCAATGCTTCTCCGAGAAATGCATAGAGAGTTCATTGGCACGGGCCACCTCCAAAGAACAACTTCGAAGAAGAATATTTCACAGCAAAATGTTGTTCCTTGAAAAGAAGAGACTTAGCAAAAAACACTTGAAGGCAAACTTCGGAGGTACTTATCGCTTAATGGTCTCAACAACCCAAGTCTAAAACATGTCTATCTCTCCTCTATTGATGACTATCTCGGTCAACGGCGAAGCTATATATCGAGAGATCAAAGTCAAACAATAGAAGAGATCTCTATCGGACAAATTCAACAATATGTTTTTGGGACGCTTGACAAACTATGCAAGCAAAAGGAATTCTGGACAGAATTCATGGATAAGTCAAAACATCTATCCAAGATATGCGCGCGTCCAAACCTATCAATCAAATGTTCAAAATCCAAGAAGACTTGCTCATGCGAAGACAGGCGTAAACCTCGTTTATTCAAAAGCTCATCATACAGACCCGACTTCAAAAAATTGCGCCACAAGAGGTTCTGCAAACAGAAGCAAAGTTTCCGCAAGACCACAGCATGTTTTCTATGCGAAGAAGGCCATCAAGAAAATTGTCCAAACAACTCCACAAAGAAGAAGCAATATCTCATCAGTTCAATCTCAAAAGTTGCGCGGACATAGATCTAGATAACCATGATCTTGAATCTGTCCTCTCATCTGACAGTGAGCGAAAAGGAAGCTATATGTGGATTCTCCGATTACGATGATTAAATGCGAATCATCCGATGACAAAACGAATGCTGCTTTTAAAATTGCCCCAAACTCCACAAGAAGAAATTAGGGCGCCACACATACCGGTAACAATCCTTGATCCTGATAAAAGTAAAGATGCAGTTCATGCTATTGCATTCATCGATACCGGAGCACACATGACAATAATGAACCCCAAACTGCTTTCTCCGTCAATGTGGATGCCCTACCATCAAGAATTTCGAGTGGCAAACTCAGGATCACTGATGATCAAGCTAAAATCAAAACCGATCATCATAGAACTTTTTCCGGGATGTCACATTACAACAGAAGTCCTCGGATCATCGGCACCTGGAAAGGATCTTATATTGGGATGGGATTCATACTCTACGTTCAAGAAAAAATTTAGCATCTCAATCGAACCAGGAGGGATAAAATGGAAAACTCTCTACAAAGCCTTCACAAGGATACCTCGGTTATTTGCGATTGAAAACTCTGTGACTCCTTGCCTCTAAATTGAGAAGTATTTTCCATCTGTAATTTGCATTCCAAGGAAATCGATGCTGGACTGGGCTAGAACCATTTTGCGGGCCAAGAGCATAATCCCATACTGTTTCGTAATGTCTTGAAATTATCTGAGGGATTGAAGATGATCAGCTTCATTTGTTGAGAATAGAAGGATATCATCGATGTAAATGAGAGCCGTATGGAGCAATGGTTTGAATATTTTTAACATTGCTTGCTGGAACAGGGATGGCGCTGTCTTGAGTCCGAAAGGTAGAACTTTCCATTGAAGATGTCGGTTTGGTAAACAAAACACCGTTTTGAATCGTTCTTCGGGTTTAACACCAAGTTGCCAGAATCCTGATTTGAGATCAAATTTTGAAAATATTGTTGCTCCAAAGAGAGGTTGAAGTAGAGCTCTTCGGTTTGGGAGTGGGAACTTGATATCTTGGAGGTACTGATTTAGCGGTTTGTAGTCAATCACGAGTCTTAATTTTGCCCTTGTTTGTTCTGCTTGATTGTTGACGTAGAATGCTTTACGCCCCATGGTGATGTGGTTGATGAGACAATACCTTGATTGATTAGTTGGTCGCATTCATCGTTTGCTTGCTGTAACAAAGCAGGTGACATTAAGCATGACTAGCTTTGGTGGGAGTCGTGTTGACCGATTCTTTGAATGGCAATGATCTGAAAAAACTCCGGGTTTAGCCATAAAGGGTGTTTGCATTTCTGAAGAAAATCGGTGTGTGAGTCTGCGCACGAAACTTTTGTGAACTCTTCTTTAATTTTTTCGATTTGCGGAGTCACAGAGTTTTCAATCGCAAATAGCTGAGGTATCCTTGTGAAGGCTTTGTAGAGAGTTTTCCATTTTATCCCTCCTGGTTCGATTGAGATGCTAAATCTTTTCCGTAGAGTATGAATCCCATCGCATTATAAGATCCTTTCCAGGTGCCGATGATCCGAGGACTTCTGTTGTAATGTGACATCCCGGAAAAAGTTCTATGATGATCGGTTTTGATTTTAGCTTGATAATCAGTGATCCTGAGTTTGCCACTCGAAATTTTTGATGGTAGGGCATCCACATTGACGGAGAAAGAAGTTTGGGGTTCATTATTGTCATGTGTGCTCCGGTATCGATGAATGCAATGGCATGAACTGCATCTTTACTTTTATCAGGATCAAGGATTGTTACCGGTATGTGTGGCGTCTGAATTTCTTCTTGTGGAGTTTGGGCAATTTTAAAGCAGCATTCGTTTTTGTCATCAGATGATTCAGACGAATCATCGTAATCGGAGAATCCACATATAGCTTCCTTTTCGTCACTGTCGTATGAGAGGACAGATTCAAGATCGTGGTTATCTAGATCTATGTCCGGCGCAACTTTTGAGATTGAGCTGATGAGATATTGCTTCTTCTTTGTGGAGTTGTTTGGACAATTCTTTCTGATGGCCTTCTCTTCGGCATAGAAAACATCTTGTGGTCTTGCGGAAACTTTGCTTCTTTTTGAAGAACCTTTTGTGTCGAAATTTATTGAAGTCGGGTCTGTATGATGACCTTTTGAATAAACGAGGTTTACGCCTGTCTTCGCATGAGCAAGTCTTCTTGGATTTTGAACATTTGATTGATAGGTCTGGACGAGCGCATATCTTGGATAGATGTTTTGACTTATCCATGAATTCTGTCCAGAATTCCTTTTGTTTGCATAGTTTGTCAAGCGTCCTAAAAACATATTGTTGAATTTGTCCGATAGAGATCTCTTATATTGTTTGACTTTGATCTCTGATATATAGCTTCGTCTGTTGACTGAGATAGTCATCAATAGAGGAGAGATAGACATGTTTTAGACTTGGGTTGTTGAGACCATTAAGCGCATAGTACCTCCGAGTTTGGCCTTCGAAGTGTTTTGCTAAGTCTCTTCTTTTCAAGGAACAACATTTTGCTGTGAAATATTCTTCTTGAAGTTGTTCTTTGAGGTGGCCCGGTGTGCCAATGAACTCTCTATAAATTTCTCCGAGAAGCATTGGTATGGTGGTCTGGAGGACTTGTTGCTGTCTGTATTCGCCAAGCGAATTCCACCATTCTTTGAGTGCACCAGCGAATCTTGCCGTAAACTGCTGGATTACGAGATATATAGGCGAGGATATGGCTTCTGAGGTCATCCATGCATGAAATTTGTCTATTCGATCATTCCATTTTTCGAAAGGAATATCGTCGAACGTGAAAGTCATAACCTTTGAAGTGAACTGTTTGGTTGTCTTATCTTGAAAGGGTTGCTCTTTCATTTCGTCGTCACTTGAAAAAATCTCATTGATATCTGGTTCGTCTTTTGGTGGAGTGGATCCTTCTCCTATGGCAAATTGGTTTGGAAGAGATTCTTCTTCCGAACTAGTTGAATCTGAAAAATGATCAATCATTGGAATTGTCCTTTCTGCCTTAGACGGTGTAGGAGGTTCTTGTACATTTTGATTTGACGTATCTTCTTGATTGGTGAGATTATCAAGCAGACTCGACATGGAGAATTCGATAATTCCTATGTCTTGTCTTTTTTCTTTATTCTTCAGATCGTCAGGAGATTCTTGAATAGGCTGTGAAGGAGCGACATGAGGCTTCTTCGTTGGTTTGACCAAAAATTCTGATTCTTTGTTTCTTCGATCTTTAATCGGTTTTGGATGAATTGTTGGCATCCCATATCGAGAGGTGAAAATTTCGTCTGATGATAAGAATCCAGGGGAATAAGGTTGTGGTCGGTGTTGTCCTCCTGATAGAAAACCTGGAGAGTATGATCCTTGAGACATAGGTACTCCCGGAAACATTTGATGTTGCGTCATACTTTCAAGGTATCTTTGTAAGTCTTTTAATTGCATCCGGAGATTGGCCATCTCAGCTTCCTTGCCTCTAAATTGAGAAGTATTTACCATCATTTGTTGTGCCATGGACATCATTTCTTGATGGAGAATTTCAAGTCGACCATTTATCTCTGAGATCGAGTTTTGGAGTATATGCAATCGTCTTTCAAACTCTGTGACTCCTATAAGATTCAAAGAACTAACAGAATTATGGGATAAGCTATAATACTTTTTTCTTACTTTGACTTGCTTCTCTACCTTCGTAGCATGCTTCAACTACTTTAAGACTTTAACACTTCTATTCACTATCATTTCTATCATGAAGGGTCATAACTCTGTTTTTAGGATTCTAAGCTTGAAAATGGTTAAATCCTTGGCAATGAAAGCATTGATTCTTCATATTCACATCCAAAGGTGTGGTTTCAGCCTCCATATGAGTCTTCTTTCTACAAATCCCAAATTCACCATTAGAAACTTCTATAAGATTCAAAGAACTAACAGAACTGTGGGGTAAGCTATAATACTTGTTTCTTACTTTGACTTGCTTCTTCACCTTGGTAGCATGCTTCAACTACTTTGAGACTTCAACACTTCTATTCACTCTCATTTCTATCATGAAGGGTCATAATTCTGTTTTGGGATTCTAAACTTGGAAATGGTCAAATCTTTGGCAATGAAACATTGATTCTTTATATTCACATCGAAAGGTGTGGTTTTAGCCTCCATATAATTCTTCTTTCTACAAATCCCAAATTCACCATTAGAAACTTCTATAAGATTCAAAGATCTAACAGAACTGTGGAATAAGCTATAATACTTGTTTCTTACTTTGACATGCTTCTCCACCTTGGTAGCATGCTTCAACTACTTTGAGATTTCAACACTTCTATTCACTCTCATTTCTATCATGAAGGGTCTTAATTATGTTTTTGGGATTCTAAACTGGAAAATGGTTAAATCCTTGGCAATGAAAGCATTGATTCTTCATATTCACATCCAAAGGTTTTATTTTAGCCTCCATATGAGTCTTCTTTCAACAAATTCGAAAATTCAGCATTAGAAACTCCTATAAGATTCAAAGAACTAACAGAACTGTGGGATAAGCTATAATACTTGTTTCTTACTTTGACTTGCTTCTTCACCTTGGTAGCATGCTTTAATTACTTTGAGATTTCAACACTTATATTCACTCTAATTTCTATCACGAAGGGTCATAATTCTGTTTTTGGGATTCTAAACTTGAAAATCGTTAAATCCTTGGCAATGAAAGCATTGATTCTTCATATTCACATCCAAAGGTGTGGTTTCAGCCTCCATATGAGTCTTCTTTCTACAAATCCCAAATTCACCATTAGAAACTTCTATAAGATTCAAAGAACTAACAAAAATGGGGGATAAGCTATAATACTTGTTTCTTACTTTGAATTACTTCTTCACATTGGTAGCATGCTTCAACTACTTTGAGACTTCAACACTTCTGTTCACTCTCATTTCTATCATGAAGGGTCAAAATTCTGTTTTTGGGATTCTAAACTTAAAAATGGTCAAATCTTTGGCAATGAAAGCATTGATTCTTCATATTCACATCCAAAGGTGTTACTTTAGCCTCCATATGAGTTTTCTTTCTACAAATCCCAAATTCACCATTAGAAACTCCTATAAGATTCAAAGAACTAACAGAACTGTGGGATAAGTTATAATACTTGTTTCTTACTTTGATTTGCTTCTTCACCTTGGTAGCATGCTTCAACTACTTTGAGATTTCAACACTTCTATTCACTCTCATTTCTATCATGAAGGGTCATAATTCTGTTTTTGGGATTCTAAACTTGAAATGGTCAAATCCTTGGCAATGAAAGCATTAATTCTTCATATTCACATCCAAAGGTGTGGTTTCAGCCTCCATATGAGTCTTCCTTCTACAAATCCCAAATTCAACACTAGAAACTTCTATAAGATTTCAAGAACTAACAGAACTGTGGGATAAGATATAATATTTGTTTCTTACTTTGACTTGCTTCTCCACCTTGGTAGCATTCTTCAACTACTTTAAGACTTCAACACTTCTATTCACTCTCATTTCAATCATGAAGGGTCATAATTCTGTTTTTGGGATTCTAAGCTTGAAAATGGTTAAATCCTTGGCAATGAAATCATTGATTATTCATATTCACATCCAAAGGTGTGGTTTCAGCCTCCATATGAGTCATCTTTCTACAAATCCCAAATTCACCATTAGAAACTTCTATAAGATTTAAAAAACTAACAGAACTGTGGGGTAAGCTATAATACTTGTTTCTTACTTTGACATGCTTCTTCACCTTGGTAGCATGCTTCATCTACTTTGAGACTTCAACACTTCTATTCACTCTCATTTCTATCATGAATGGTCATAATTCTGTTTTTGGGATTCTAAACTTGAAATGGTCAAATCCTTGGCAATGAAAGCATTAATTCTTCATATTCACATCCAAAGGTGTGGTTTCAGCCTCCATATGAGTCTTCCTTCTACAAATCCCAAATTCAACACTAGAAACTTCTATAAGATTTCAAGAACTAACAGAACTGTGGGATAAGATATAATATTTGTTTCTTACTTTGACTTGCTTCTCCACCTTGGTAGCATTCTTCAACTACTTTAAGACTTCAACACTTCTATTCACTCTCATTTCAATCATGAAGGGTCATAATTCTGTTTTTGGGATTCTAAGCTTGAAAATGGTTAAATCCTTGGCAATGAAATCATTGATTATTCATATTCACATCCAAAGGTGTGGTTTCAGCCTCCATATGAGTCTTCTTTCTACAAATCCCAAATTCACCATTAGAAACTTCTATAAGATTCAAAGAACTAACAGAACTGTGGGATAAGCTATAATACTTGTTTCTTACTTTGACTTGCTTCTCCACGTTCGTCGCATGCTTCAACTACTTTGAGATTTCAACACTTCTATTCATTCTAATTTCTATCATGAAGGGTCATAATTCTGTTTTGGGATTCTAAACTTGGAAATGGTCAAATCTTTTGCAATGAAACATTGATTCTTTATATTCACATCCAAAGGTGTTATTTTAGCCTCCATATGAGTCTTCTTTCTACAAATCCCAAATTCACCATTAGAAACTCCTATAAGATTCAAAGAACTAACAGAACTGTAGGATAAGCTATAATACTTGTTTCTTACTTTGACTTACTTCTCCACCTTGGTAGCATGCTTCAACTACTTTGAGACTTCAACACTTCTATTCACTCTCATTTCTATCATGAAGGGTCATAATTCTGTTTTGGGATTCAAAACTTGGAAATGGTCAAATCTTTTGCAATGAAACATTGATTCTTTATATTCACATCCAAAGGTGTTATTTTAGCCTCCATATGAGTCTTCTTTCTATAAATCCCAAATTCACCATTAGAAACTTCTATAATATTCAAAGAACTAACAGAACTGTAGAATAAGCTATAATACTTGTTTCTTACTTTGACTTGCTTCTCCACCTTGGTAGCATGCTTCAACTACTTTGAGACTTCAACACTTCTATTCAGTCTCATTTCAATCATGAAGGGCCATAATTCTGTTTTTGGGATTCTACACTTGAAAATGGTCAAATCCTTGGCAATGAAAGCATTGATTCTTTATATTCACATCGAAAGGTGTGGTTTTAGCCTCCATATGAGTCTTCTTTCTACAAATCCCAAATTCACCATTAGAAACTTCTATAAGATTCAAAGATCTAACAGAACTGTGGGATAAGCTATAATACTTGTTTCTTACTTTGACTTGCTTCTCCACCTTGGTAGCATGCTTCAACTACTTTGAGACTTCAACACTTCTATTCACTCTCATTTCTATCATGAAGGGTCATAATTCTGTTTTTGGGATTTTAAACTTGAAAATGGTCAAATCTTTGGCAATGAAAGCGTTGATTCTTCATATTCACATCCAAAGGTGTTATTTTAGCCTCCATATGAGTCTTCTTTCTACAAATCCCAAATTCACCATTAGAAACTCCTATAAGATTCAAAGAACTAACAGAACTGTGGGATAAGCTATAATACTTGTTTCTTACTTTGACTTGCATCTCCACCTTGATAGCATGCTTCAACTACTTTGAGACTTCAACACTTCTATTCAGTCTCATTTCAATCATGAAGGGCCATAATTCTGTTTTTGGGATTCTACACTTTAAAATGGTCAAATCCTTGGCAATGAAAGCATTGATTCTTTATATTCACATCGAAAGGTGTGGTTTTAGCCTCTATATGAGTCTTCTTTCTACAAATCCCAAATTCACCATTAGAAACTTCTATAAGATTCAAAGATCTAACAGAACTGTGGGATAAGCTATAATACTTGTTTCTTACTTTGACTTACTTCTCCACCTTGGTAGCATGCTTCAACTACTTTGAGACTTCAACATGTCTATTCACTCTCATTTCTATCATGAAGGGTCATAATTCTGTTTTTGGGATTTTAAACTTGAAAATGGTCAAATCTTTGGCAATGAAAGCGTTGATTCTTCATATTCACATCCAAAGGTGTTATTTTAGCCTCCATATGAGTCTTCTTTCTAAAAATCCCAAATTCACCATTAGAAACTTCTATAAGATTCAAAGAACTAACAGAACTGTGGGATAAGCTATAATACTTGTTTCTTACTTTGACTTGCTTCTCCACCTTGGTAGCATGCTTCAACTACTATGAGATTTCAACACTTCTATTCACTCTCATTTCTATCATGAAGGGTCATAATTCTGTTTTTGGGATTTTAAACGTGAAAATGGTCAAATCTTTGGCATTGAAAGCGTTGATTCTTCATATTCACATCAAAAGGTGTTATTTTAGCCTCCATATGAGTCTTCTTTCTACAAATCCCAAATTCACCATTAGAAACTTCTATAAGATTCAAAAAACTAACAGAACTGTGGGATAAGCTATAATACTTATTTCTTACTTTGACTTGCTTCTCCACCTTGGTAGCATGCTTCAACTACTTTGAGATTTCAACACTTCTATTCACTCTCATTTCAATCATGAAGGGTCTTAATTATGTTTTTGGGATTCTAAACTGGAAAATGGTTAAATCCTTGGCAATGAAAGCATTGTTTCTTCATATTCACATCCAAAGGTTTTATTTTAGCCTCCATATGAGTCTTCTTTCTACAAATCCCAAATTCAGCATTAGAAACTCCTATAAGATTCAAAGAACTAACAGAACTATGGGATAAGCTATAATACTTGTTTCTTACTTTGTCTTGCTTCTTCAGCTTGGTAGCATGCTTCAACTACTTTAAGACTTTAACACTTCTATTCACTCTTATTTCTATCATGAAGGGTCATAACTCTGTTTTTGGGATTCTAAGCTTGAAAATGGTTAAATCCTTGGCAATGAAAGCACTGATTCTTCATATTCACTTCCAAAGGTGTGGTTTCAGCCTCCATATGAGTCTTCTTTCTACAAATCCCAAATTCACCATTAGAAACTTCTATAAGATTCAAAGAACTAACAGAAATGGGGGATAAGCTATAATACTTGTTTCTTACTTTGAATTGCTTCTTCACATTTCCATCTTGGCCAAAAGAGATAGGCTTTGGAATTTTTTCTTTGAACGGGTCGTGATAGGTGTGTTCATCAATTTGTATTAAAAATTGAGTGAACAGCTGTTTGTGAAATGAGGAAGACCTTGGTTTTTCAAATTTGATTTCTGTTGTTCCATCATTTCGGGAATGGAAGCTTACTTCAGCCGTCTGAATCGGTGCTCGTGTTGATTTGTGCAGCTTCTCATAGCTTGTGACCCATGACTCCGGTAGCTTCTGGATCAGCTCTTCTCGAGAGATTTGTCGAGGAATCTGGATGGAATTCGGGGCTTGCGCGGCTGACGTGACTTCCAGGTATAGGGCCTCGTCAGATGAGGGTAGTGCTAGGTCCAGGGCATGATCCTGGATACGGTAGACAATCTGGTGATGTAGGGTAGCTACAACACTATTTTCTTGCATAGGTGCTCCAATAATTTGTAATTGGACTTTCAGCGTCTTCAAAAGATTGGGATCTTGGAGAGATACATTAAAATTTGGGAATAGGGTTATGAACACTGTTCCTGTATTTAACGTTGTTTGAACTGTGCCGATACAAGCTTGTTGGTATGTCTTGAGTCTGGAATCGACCAAAGCTATTCTCGCAATAACTGAGAGACCTTTTCGAGCATGTAAGGTAAGACCAATCCGTACAACTCCAAAGTGTACATGAGTGTAGCCTTGTTGTTGCCATATCTTTGGTAAGGCGTCGGGGATGTTGAGCGGGATGAATTGTTCTTCTTCGGTGGCTGGAACTTGACAGGATGAGAATTTACTTGCCTGGATATATTCCATAACCTTTCTCGAGGACGGCCGTATGAGTTGTCAAATTCCTTTCATAGATAAAGTGTTTGGTCGTTTGGCAAAGTATTCGTAAGGATTGACAAGTGGGAGAGTTGTTTCAGGCAATTGATCTCCTGGAACGTATTCCATTTCATACAGCGAACTGATATCAGAGGACGATGAGTGACTTCGACTTTTTGGTAAAGTTGAGATTGCAAATTGGGAATTGATTGTAGAAGGTGTAGAAATGGACATGTTTAGAAAGATGTTTTCCAGATTATCCAAAACAATCACTCATAAACAATTCTTCGATCGACCAAAACACTAGCCTTGGCTCTGATACCATAATAAACATAATAAGACATAGCCAAGGCTATGTCTAAGGTCGTATTGAAAGACGCGCGGGGTGAATGGGGTAATTCCAGGTACAAGGGAGCATCGTAGGCGACTCACGGCCATGGTTCAACCACACTAATAGGAATTTATCCCACACTAACCCACACGAAAGTCGTGTTGACCGTTGTCGTGTTGATCTTCCTTAAAACTCATCTATATCTTATTATAATCGATTATGCCATGAGAATCGCGACTAAGTGTTTTGAAAGAAAGGAAGCAAAGCTTATGAAGATGTTTGAAGATCTGGAAAACTAGAAAGAGTTTAGAGATTCATAGAGAGAGAAAGTAGAGAGAGGTTTTTCTTAGAAATTTTTCGATTGATTCATATGAAGGGGTTACACACATATTTATAGTGGAGGTATTTAGTGCGCTAACATAAGCGCTTACCTCATTATTTAGGCAATTACATCATTGCTTACATCACATTATTTAATGCGTTGACAAAACGCTTACATTTATTACATTATTTATTACATCGTAACTAGCATTTATAGTAACCGTAATTTGACATCGTAACTAGATTTGAACATAATTATATTTTAAGTACCTTGGGTTTAGTGCTCCATTTCGAACTTGATGATATGTTTTTCGCAACAACCGTATTCTTCACCTGGGCATTTATATATCATTTCTTGTTCTTCAAAGTTTTCTTGTAACTGTATATTGGCAGAGTTTATGTCGAGGTTGAACATTCTTCCTATTTCATCGATATTCATAGGTTCGTCGGGAAGTTGAGAGTCTTGGAAATATTCTTGTGGAGTAGTCTGATTTGGTGGAATCGGTGGTAGAATCCTTTTCTTATCTGGTTCTTGTGTCTGTTTTGCCATGAAATATTGTAGATCTTCATCTAGGCCCATGTGGTAGTCCATTGGGTAGTAAGCCCAATTTTGATCGAACGGTATATGAAACGTTTGACGAGCGTTGTTGAGGCGGAAGGCATGGGCTTGAAAGTCTTCGTAGGCTTTGTTGTCACCAGTGTTGAAATCTGGTCGAACAGCATTTTTGAAGTCGTTGTGGTGGATGAGCGTTGGTAGAGCATGAATTTTGTTGGACTTGATGTTGACTTGAACCGGCCGATGAAAAAAATAGATGACGTGGGGATGAAAGAAAGGATTAAGATTGCTCGGTCCTTTAAGTGTCTTGAACGCGATATTCATTGCTCTTGCCGAGTTACGTAGTCTGCCGCTCCAAGCGCTTAGTGGTAAAAACCATGTCAGAAATGTTGAAAGACAGTTTTTCTGACCTTGTTGTGAATTGATGAATTGATAGAGCCATTGGATGTCAAACGTGATGCCGATAGTGTGAACAGAACAGAGATACCATAGGAAACAGAGGACTTCTTCTTGTATATTCGTGCTTTCAATGCGATATAAGTGAGCAAACGGGTAGCTCGGATGGATTCCTAGCGGTGCAATGTAGCGGTTGTGAATCCCATGTTTGGATAGAATGATGGACTGATACTTGTAGACTTCAGCTTGAAGTTGCTCATGGAATTTTCCCTTATCGATTAGGTGCTGAATGTCTGTAGGCATGTTGGTGTCGAAGTCTTAGTAACTTATGTTCGGAGCAGAAGAACTTGCCATCATATGGATTTCTTTTTGCGAAGGTCTGCTGAGCATGTCCGCGAGAACATTCTTTTCGCCTTTTAAATAGAATGATTCAAAGTCGTACTTTGAAAACCATTCACTTCAGCGTAACAGTTGTTGGTGTGGGACCATCTTTTGCTTGAATTGTAACATCTTTGGGAAGGAGGACATATCCATCTCGATGCGAAATTTGTGTCCAATCAGATGAATTTCGAATCCCTCAATGGCCTTCTTGACAGCTAAGATTTCTTTGAACGTAGAGTGGAAATGCATCTCGGAATCTTTGAAATGTCCGCTTTTGTAACCGCAGATTTGACGGTTTTCACTATTTTCTTCAAATAGGATGGCTCCCCAATACTTATCACTTGCGTCAGTCTGGAGGATACGTATTCCCGAGGAGGGAATCTTTAAAGGTGGTAGCTTTTGGATTTTTGTCTTTAGTCTCCTGACCGCTTCTGTTTGTCGGTTTGTCCACTCTGGAAGGTTCTTGATTAACATCTTTCGTAGTGGACGTGTCAGCTGCGACAGGTTCGGAATAAAGTCACTCAAATAATTGATTATTCCAAGAAATTGTTGGACTTGTCTTTTTGTGAGATTATTTTCCGAAAACTGTAGGAGTTCTGTAGCTAGATGGGCTTGCGGGGCAAATTTTCCATCTGTAATTTGCATTCCAAGGAAATCGATGCTGGACTGGGCTAGAACCATTTTGCGGGCCAAGAGCATAATCCCATACTGTTTCGTAATGTCTTGAAATTATCTGAGGGATTGAAGATGATCAGCTTCATTTGTTGAGAATAGAAGGATATCATCGATGTAAATGAGAGCCGTATGGAGCAATGGTTTGAATATTTTTAACATTACTTGCTGGAACAGGGATGGCGCTGTCTTGAGTCCGAAAGGTAGAACTTTCCATTGAAGATGTCGGTTTGGTAAACAAAACACCGTTTTGAATCGTTCTTCGGGTTTAACACCAAGTTGCCAGAATAGTGATTTGAGATCAAATTTTGAAAATATTGTTGCTCCACGGAGATGTTGAAGTAGAGCTCTTCGGTTTGGGAGTGGGAACTTGATATCTTGGAGGTACTGATTTAGCGGTTTGTAGTCAATCACGAGTCTTAATTTTGCCCTTGTTTGTTCTGCTTGATTGTTGACGTAGAATGCTTTGCACGCCCATGGTGATGTGGTTGATGAGACAATACCTTGATTGATTAGTTGGTCGCATTCATCGTTTGCTTGCTGTAAAAGGTGGCATTCGAGCATGACTAGCTTTGGTGGGAGTCATGTTGACCGATTCTTTGAATGGCAATACTGAAAAACTCGGGTTTAGCCATAAAGGGTGTTTGCATTTCTGAAGAAAATCGGTGTGTGAGTCTGCGCACGAAACTTTTGTGAACTCTTCTTTAATTTTTTCGATTTGCGGAGTCACAGAGTTTTCCATTTTATCCCTCCTGGTTCGATTGAGATGCTAAATCTTTTCCGTAGAGTATGAATCCCATCGCAATATAAGATCCTTTCCAGGTGCCGATGATCCGAGGACTTCTGTTGTAATGTGACATCCCGGAAAAAGTTCTATGATGATCGGTTTTGATTTTAGCTTGATCATCAGTGATCCTGAGTTTGCCACTCAAAATTTTTGATGGTAGGGCATCCACATTGACGGAGAAAGAAGTTTGGGGTTCATTATTGTCATGTGTGCTCCGGTATCGATGAATGCAATGGCATGAACTGCATCTTTACTTTTATCAGGATCAAAGATTGTTACCGGTATGTGTGGCGTCTGAATTTCTTCTTGTGGAGTTTGGGCAATTTTAAAGCAGCATTCGTTTTTGTCATCAGATGATTCAGACGAATCATCGTAATCGGAGAATCCACATATAGCTTCCTTTTCGTCGCATCGTATGAGAGGACAGATTCAAGATCGTGGTTATCTAGATCTATGTCCGTATGACTTTTGAGATTGAGCTGATGAGCTATTGCTTCTTCTTTGTGGAGTTGTTTGGACAATTCTTTGCGAGTGGCCTTCTCTTCGGCATAGAAAACATCTTGTGGTCTTCTGGGAAACTTTGCTTCTTTTTGAAGAACCTTTTGTGTCGAAATTTATTGAAGTCGGGTCTAGTATGATGACCTTTTGAATAAACGAGGTTTAACTGTCTTCGCATGAGCAAGTCTTCTTGGATTTTGAACATTTGATTGATAGGTCCGACGAGCGCATATCTTGGATAGATGTTTTGACTTATCCATGAATTCTGTCCAGAATTCCTTTTGTTTGCATAGTTTGTCAAGCGTCCTAAAAACATATTGTTGAATTTGTCCGATAGAGATCTCTTATATTGTTTGACTTTGATCTCGATATATAGCGTCTCATTGGTCGAGATAGTCATCAATAGAGGAGAGATAGACATGTTTTAGACTTGGGTTGTTGAGACCATTAAGCGCATAGTACCTCCGAGTTTGGCCTTCGAAGTGTTTTGCTAAGTCTCTTCTTTTCAAGGAACAACATTTTGCTGTGAAATATTCTTCTTGAAGTTGTTCTTTGAGGTGGCCCGGTGTGCCAATGAACTCTCTATGCATTTCTCCGAGAAGCATTGGTATGGTGGTCTGGAGGACTTGTTGCTGTCTGTATTCGCCAAGCGAATTCCACCATTCTTTGAGTGCACCAGCGAATCTTGCCGTAAACTGCTGGATTACGAGATATATAGGCGAGGATATGGCTTCTGAGGTCATCCATGCATGAAATTTGTCTATTCGATCATTCCATTTTTCGAAAGGAATATTGTCGAACGTGAAAGTCATGACCTTTGAAGTGAACTGTTTGGTTGTCTTATCTTGAAAGGGTTGCTCTTTCATTTCGTCGTCACTTGAAAAAATCTCATTGATATCTGGTTCGTCTTTTGGTGGAGTGGATCCTTCTCCTATGGCAAATTGGTTTGGAAGAGATTCTTCTTCCGAACTAGTTGAATCTGAAAAATGATCGATCATTGGAATTGTCCTTTCTGCCTTAGACGGTGTAGGAGGTTCTTGTACGTTTTGATTTGACGTATCTTCTTGATTGGTGAGATTATCAAGCAGACTCGACATGGAGAATTCGATAATTCCTATGTCTTGTCTTTTTTCTTTATTCTTCAGATCGTCAGGAGATTCTTGAATAGGCTGTGAAGGAGCGACATGAGGCTTCTTCGTTGGTTTGACCAAAAATTCTGATTCTTTGTTTCTTCGATCTTTAATCGGTTTTGGATGAATTGTTGGCATCCCATATCGAGAGGTGAAAATTTCGTCTGATGATAAGAATCCAGGGGAATAAGGTTGTGGTCGGTGTTGTCCTCCTGATAGAAAACCTGGAGAGTATGATCCTTGAGACATAGGTACTCCCGGAAACATTTGATGTTGCGTCATACTTTCAAGGTATCTTTGTAAGTCTTTTAATTGCATCCGGAGATTGGCCATCTCAGCTTCCTTTCCTCTAAATTGAGAAGTATTTACCATCATTTGTTGTGCCATGGACATCATTTCTTGATGGAGAATTTCAAGTCGACCATTTATCTCTGAGATCGAGTTTTGGAGTATATGCAATCGTCTTTCAAACTCTGTGACTCCTATAAGATTCAAAGAACTAACAGAATTATGGGATAAGCTATAATACTTTTTTCTTACTTTGACTTGCTTCTCTACCTTCGTAGCATGCTTCAACTACTTTAAGACTTTAACACTTCTATTCACTATCATTTCTATCATGAAGGGTCATAACTCTGTTTTTAGGATTCTAAGCTTGAAAATGGTTAAATCCTTGGCAATGAAAGCATTGATTATTCATATTCACATCCAAAGGTGTGGTTTCAGCCTCCATATGAGTCTTCTTTCTACAAATCCCAAATTCACCATTAGAAACTTCTATAAGATTCAAAGAACTAACAGAACTGTGGGGTAAGCTATAATACTTCTTTCTTACTTTGACATGCTTCTTCACCTTGGTAGCATGCTTCAACTACTTTGAGACTTCAACACTTCTATTCACTCTCATTTCTATCATGAAGGGTCATAATTCTGTTTTGGGATTCTAAACTTGGAAATGGTCAAATCTTTGGCAATGAAACATTGATTCTTTATATTCACATTGAAAGGTGTGGTTTTAGCCTCCATATAATTCTTCTTTCTACAAATCCCAAATTCACCATTAGAAACTTCTATAAGATTCAAAGATCTAACAGAACTGTGGAATAAGCTATAATACTTGTTTCTTACTTTGACATGCTTCTCCACCTTGGTAGCATGCTTCAAATACTTTGAGATTTCAACACTTCTATTCACTCTCATTTCTATCATGAAGGGTCTTAATTATGTTTTTGGGATTCTAAACTGGAAAATGGTTAAATCCTTGGCAATGAAAGCATTGATTCTTCATATTCACATCCAAAGGTTTTATTTTAGCCTCCATATGAGTCTTCTTTCTACAAATCCCAAATTCAGCATTAGAAACTCCTATAAGATTCAAAGAACTAACAGAACTATGGGATAAGCTATAATACTTGTTTCTTACTTTGACTTGCTTCTTCACCTTGGTAGCATGCTTCAACTACTTTAAGACTTTAACACTTCTATTCACGCTCATTTCTATCATGAAGGGTCATAACTCTGTTTTTGGGTTTCTAAGCTTGAAAATCGTTAAATCCTTGGCAATGAAAGCATTGATTCTTCATATTCACATCCAAAGGTGTGGTTTCAGCCTCCATATGAGTCTTCTTTCTACAAATCCCAAATTCACCTTTAGAAACTTCTATAAGATTCAAAGAACTAACAAAAATGGGGGATAAGCTATAATACTTGTTTCTTACTTTGAATTACTTCTTCACATTGGTAGCATGCTTCAACTACTTTGAGACTTCAACACTTCTGTTCACTCTCATTTCTATCATGAAGGGTCAAAATTCTGTTTTTGGGATTCTAAACTTAAAAATGGTCAAATCTTTGGCAATGAAAGCATTGATTCTTCATATTCACATCCAAAGGTGTTACTTTAGCCTCCATATGAGTTTTCTTTCTACAAATCCCAAATTCACCATTAGAAACTCCTATAAGATTCAAAGAACTAACAGAACTGTGGGATAAGTTATAATACTTGTTTCTTACTTTGATTTGCTTCTTCACCTTGGTAGCATGCTTCAACTACTTTGAGATTTCAACACTTCTATTCACTCTCATTTCTATCATGAAGGGTCATAATTCTGTTTTTGGGATTCTAAACTTGAAATGGTCAAATCCATGGCAATGAAAGCATTAATTCTTCATATTCACATCCAAATGTGTGGTTTCAGCCTCCATATGAGTCTTCTTTCTACAAATCCCAAATTCACCATTAGAAACTTCTATAAGACTTAAAAAACTAACAGAACTGTGGGGTAAGCTATAATACTTGTTTCTTACTTTGACATGCTTCTTCACCTTGGTAGCATGCTTCAACTACTTTGAGACTTCAACACTTCTATTCACTCTCATTTCTATCATGAAGGGTCATAATTCTGTTTTGGGATTCTAAACTTGGAAATGGTCAAATCTTTCGCAATGAAACATTGATTCTTTATATTCACATCCAAAGGTGTTATTTTAGCCTCCATATGAGTCTTCTTTCTACAAATCCCAAATTCACCATTATAAACTCCTATAAGATTCAAAAAACTAACAGAACTGTGGGATAAGCTATAATACTTGTTTCTTACTTTGACTTGCTTCTCCACCTTGGTAGCATGCTTCAACTACTTTGAGACTTCAACACTTCTATTCACTCTCATTTCTATCATGAAGGGTCATAATTCTGTTTTGGGATTCTAAATTTGGAAATGGTCAAATCTTTTGCAATGAAACATTGATTCTTTATATTCACATCCAAAGGTGTTATTTTAGACTCCATATGAGTCTTCTTTCTACAAATCCCAAATTCACCATTAGAAACTCCTATAAGATTCAAAGAACTAACAGAACTGTAGGATAAGCTATAATACTTGTTTCTTACTTTGACTTACTTCTCCACCTTGGTAGCATGCTTCAACTACTTTGAGACTTCAACACTTCTATTCAGTCTCATTTCAATCATGAAGGGCCATAATTCTGTTTTTGGGATTCTACACTTTAAAATGGTCAAATCCTTGGCAATGAAAGCATTGATTCTTTATATTCACATCGAAAGGTGTGGTTTTAGCCTCCATATGAGTCTTCTTTCTACAAATCCCAAATTCACCATTAGAAACTTCTATAAGATTCAAAGATCTAACAGAACTGTGGGATAAGCTATAATACTTGTTTCTTACTTTGACTTGCTTCTCCACCTTGGTAGCATGCTTCAACTACTTTGAGACTTCAACACGTCTATTCACTCTCATTTCTATCATGAAGGGTCATAATTCTGTTTTTGGGATTTTAAACTTGAAAATGGTCAAATCTTTGGCAATGAAAGCGTTGATTCTTCATATTCACATCCAAAGGTGTTATTTTAGCCTCCATATGAGTCTTCTTTCTACAAATCCCAAATTCACCATTACAAACTTCTATAAGATTCAAAGAACTAACAGAACTGTGGGATAAGCTATAATACTTATTTCTTACTTTGACTTGCTTCTCCACCTTGGTAGCATGCTTCAACTACTTTGAGACTTCAACACTTCTATTCACTCTCATTTCTATCATGAAGGGTCATAATTCTGTTTTTGGGATTTTAAACTTGAAAATGGTCAAATCTTTGGCAATGAAAGCGTTGATTCTTCATATTCACATCCAAAGGTGTTATTTTAGCCTCCATATGAGTCTTCTTTCTACAAATCCCAAATTCACCATTACAAACTTCTATAAGATTCAAAGAACTAACAGAAGTGTGGGATAAGCTATAATACTTATTTCTTACTTTGACTTGCTTCTCCACCTTGGTAGCATGCTTCAACTACTTTGAGATTTCAACACTTCTATTCACTCTCATTTCAATCATGAAGGGTCTTAATTATGTTTTTGGGATTCTAAACTGGAAAATGGTTAAGTCCTTGGCAATGAAAGCATTGTTTCTTCATATTCACATCCAAAGGTTTTATTTTAGCCTCCATATGAGTCTTCTTTCTACAAATCCCAAATTCAGCATTAGAAACTCCTATAAGATTCAAAGAACTAACAGAACTATGGGATAAGCTATAATACTTGTTTCTTACTTTGTCTTGCTTCTTCAGCTTGGTAGCATGCTTCAACTACTTTAAGACTTTAACACTTCTATTCACTCTCATTTCTATCATGAATGGTCATAACTCTGTTTTTGGGTTTCTAAGCTTGAAAATGGTTAAATCCTTGGCAATGAAAGCACTGATTCTTCATATTCACTTCCAAAGATGTGGTTTCAGCCTCCATATGAGTCTTCTTTCTACAAATCCCAAATTCACCATTAGAAACTTCTATAAGATTCAAAGAACTAACAGAAATGGGGGATAAGCTATAATACTTGTTTCTTACTTTGAATTGCTTCTTCACATTTGGAGCATGCTTCAATTACTTTGAGACTTCAACACTTCTGTTCACTCTCATTTCTATCATGAAGGGTCATAATTCTGTTTTTGGGATTCTAAACTTAAAAATGGTCAAATCTTTGGCAATGAAAGCATTGATTCTTCATATTCACATCCAAAGGTGTTATTTTAGCCTCCATATGAGTCTTCTTTCTACAAATCCCAAATTCACTATTAGAAACTCCTATAAGATTCAATGAACTAACAGAACTGTGGGATAAGCTATAATACTTGTTTCTTACTTTGACCTGCTTCTTCACCTTGGTAGCATGCTTCAACTACTTTGAGACTTCAACACTTCTATTCACTCTCATTTCTATCATGAAGGGTCATAATTCTGTTTTTAGGATTCTAAACTTGAAATGGTCAAATCCTTGGCAATGAAAGCATTGATTCTTCATATTCACATCCAAAGGTGTGGTTTCAGCCTCCATATGAGTCTTCTTTCTACAAATCCCAAATTCACCATTAGAAACTCCTATAAGATTCAAAGAACTAACAGAACTGTGGGATATGCAATAATACTTGTTTCTTACTTTGACTTGCTTCTCCACCTTGGTAGCATTCTTCAACTACTTTAAGACTTAAACACTTCTATTCACTCTCATTTCTATCATGAAGGGTCATAATTCTGTTTTTGGGATTCTAAGCTTGAAAATGGTTAAATCCTTGGCAATGAAATCATTGATTATTCATATTCACATCCAAAGGTGTGGTTTCAGCCTCCATATGAGTCTTCTTTCTACAAATCCCAAATTCACCATTAGAAACTTCTATAAGATTCCAAGAACTAACAGAACTTTGGGGTAAGCTAGAATACTTGTTTCTTACTTTAACATGCTTCTTCACCTTGGTAGCATGCTTCAACTACTTTGAGACTTCAACACTTCTATTCACTCTCATTTCTATCATGAAGGGTCATAATTCTGTTTTGGGATTCTAAACTTGGAAATGGTCAAATCTTTGGCAATAAAACATTGATTCTTTATATTCACATCCAAAGGTGTTATTTTAGCCTCCATATGAGTCTTCTTTCTACAAATCCCAAATTCACCATTAGAAACTCCTATAAGATTCAAAGAACTAACAGAACTGTGGGATAAGCTATAATACTTGTTTCTTACTTTGACTTGCTTCTCCACCTTGGTAGCATGCTTCAACTACTTTGAGACTTCAACACTTCTATTCAGTCTCATTTCAATCAAGAAGGACCATAATTCTGTTTTTGGGATTCTACACTTGAAAATGGTCAAATCCTTGGCAATGAAAGCATTGATTCTTTATATTCACATCGAAAGGTGTGGTTTTAGCCTCCATATGAGTCTTTTTTCTACAAATCCCAAATTCACCATTAGAAACTTCTATAAGATTCTAAGATCTAACAGAACTGTGGGATAAGCTATAATTCTTGTTTCTTACTTTGACTTGCTTCTCCACCCTGGTAGCATCCTTCAACTACTTTGAGATTTCAACACTTCTATTCACTCTCATTTCTATCATGAAGGGTCATAATTCTGTTTTTGGGATTCTAAACTTGGAAATGGTCAAATCCTTGGCAATGAAAGCATTGATTCTTCATATTCACATCCAAAGGTATGGTTTCAGCCTCGATATGAGTCTTCTTTCTACAAATCCCAAATTCACCATTAGAAACTCCTATAAGATTCAAAGAACTAACAGAACTGTGGGATATGCAATAATACTTGTTTCTTACTTTGACTTGCTTCTCCACCTTGGTAGCATTCTTCAACTACTTTAAGACTTCAACACTTTTATTCACTCTCATTTCTAGCATGAAGGGTCATAATTCTGTTTTTGGGATTCTAAGCTTGAAAATGGTTAAATCCTTGGCAATGAAATCATTGATTATTCATATTCACATCCAAAGGTGTGGTTTCAGCCTCCATATGAGTCTTCTTTCTACAAATCCCAAATTCACCGTTAGAAACTTCTATAAGATTCAAAGAACTAACATTACTTTGGGGTAAGCTATAATACTTGTTTCTTACTTTGACATGCTTCTTCACCTTGGTAGCATGCTTCAACTACTTTGAGACTTCAACACTTCTATTCACTCTCATTTCTATCATGAAGGGTCATAATTCTGTTTTGGATTCTAAACTTGGAAATGGTCAAATCTTTGGCAATGAAACATTGATTCTTTATATTCACATCCAAAGGTGTTATTTTAGCCTCCATATGAGTCTTCTTTCTACAAATCCTAAATTGACCATTAGAAACTCCTATAAGATTCAAAGAACTAACAGAACTGTGGGATAAGCTATAATACTTGTTTCTTACTTTGAATTGCTTCTCCACCTTGGTAGCATGCTTCTAGTACTTTGAGACTTCAACACTTCTATTCAGTCTCAATTCAATCATGAACGGCCATAATTCTGTTTTTGGGATTCTACACTTGAAAATGGTCAAATCCTTGGCAATGAAAGCATTGATGTAAGATTTAGAGTATAGATGAAGAACAAGTAGATAGATTTGTGATTTATGCAAGAATCAGATCAAGAGAATTAATGGAACAAGAAAATGGAGACACAGCCCTTCTCTCTCATTAAGCCATGGTGGCTACGAAAATCAGATTAATTTTTACAAAGGAAGGATTTCCTTCCTTTTATATGAGAAGAAAGGAAAACCCTAAATAACAATAATTAATAATTGGAGCGGTATGAACAGTAACTGCGGATCCCGAGATGAACATTACCCGAGGTGACCAAACTCAACCTACCTTTTTAATACTCCCCCTCAAGCTTAACCGTCTGTGAACAAAGGCTAAGCTTGGACCTACATAGGCGTTACCTCGGTAAAAACCTCATCATAAACAAAACCACGTGGGAAAAAGTCTATGATGAGGAAAAGAGCATAACGTCTATGAGTAGGGAAATATGATCAAGGGTGAGCTGGATCCACAAGCCCAAGTTTGCTGTAGATGTGTGTGCTAACCTTGAGACTTGTAGCTTTGGTGAAGATGTCTGCGAGTTGATCTTCACGTCTTGTAAAGCATGGTAGAGTGACTCCTTCTTTGATCTTCTCTCGAACTTTGTGGCAGTCAACTTCTATATGCTTTGTCCTCTCGTGAAACACTGAGTTGCTGGCAATGTGTATGGCAGTTTGATTGTCACAATGCATGGTGATGGGGCTTGTGGTTTCAATTCCTAGATCGCTGAGAAGTGCCTTGAGCCAGATGAGTTCCTCCGTGAGCTTTCTCATTGCTCTATACTCGGATTCTGCACTTGAGCATGACACTACCTTTTGCTTCTTAGACTTTCATGTCACCAAATTCCCTCCAACGAATGTGCAATATCCAGTGGTTGACTTCCTATCATTTGTGTCACCAGCATAGTCTGCATCACAGTAACCCACAATCTCGGCATTCGCGTTCTTTCCCATCCATATGCCTTATCCTGGACTCCCTTTCAGATATCTGAGTATCCTCTCCACCATGTTCTAATGATGGACTGTGGGCTTTTGCATGTATTGACTCACCTGATTCACAGTAAAACACAAGTCAGGCCGTGTTAGAGTTAGATAAATAAGCTTACCCACTAGTCTTCGATATTGGAGAGGATCTGCATATGGTTTGTCTGATGGATCTTCTTCTTCGAGCTCCTTGTTCTTTGTCTCCCCCTTTCGCTTGACTTTGTAGCCATCTGCAAGAGGAGTTTTGGCCGGTTTTGCTCCTGTTGTACCTGTCTTACTCAACAAATCAAGGGTATATTTCCTTTGTGAGAGAAATAAGCCCTCCGAAGAGCGACAAACTTCAATCCCTAGGAAATATTTTAGTTCTCCAAGATCTTTGATATCAAATGTAGCTTTGAGATAGGTTTAGTTTCGAGAATACCTTCCTTATCATTGCCGGAAATGATAAGGTCATCCACATAGATCAATACAACCACAATTCCTCTTGGACTTTGGATGGTGAACAAGGTGTGATCACTGGACCGCTTGAACCCTTTGTGTTCGAGAGTACAGCTCAGTTTGCGATACCAAGCTCTAGGAGATTGTTTGAGTCCATAGATGGCTTTTCTCAACCGCAGAACTTTTCCGGGAGCAATGGAGTCTTCAAGGCCTGGTGGAGGAGTCATGTATACTTCATCTTCAAGTTCCCCTTGCAAGAATGCATTCTTCACATCCATTTGCCACAACTCCCAATCCATATTTGTAGCCAATGAGAGAACAACACGACCTGTATGCACGCTTTGGACCGAGCAAACGTTTCAATAAAGTCATCTCCATAGGTCTGAGTGAATCCTCTTGCAACAAGTCTGGCTTTGTACCTCTCAATATCTCCATTGCTCAGATACTTGATAGTGAACAGCCACCTTGAACTAACTGCCTTCTTTCCCAAGGGTAGGTCGGCTTCATCCCATGTATGATTCCTTTCCATAGCCCCAACCTCATCATCCACTGCTCCGAGCCAATCTCTACTTCCTTTAGCCTCGTCATAACTCTGTGGAATCCATTGAGTATCAAGCTTACCGAGGAAGGCTTGATGTGCGGTTGGCAATAGATCACGAGAACAAGTAACTTGTGTAGGATGAGCCACGGCCTGGTTGTTGAAGTAGACTCTAGTTTCCCTCCAATGTTCGGGTCCAAACCTCCTTCTAGTGCTTCTCTGAGGAGGAGGTGGTGGTGGAGTGGTTTCAGCTTCATGTATAACCTCATCATGGTGATCCTCTTCAACTACATCTTCAGTCCTACCAACCTCATCGTGATCATGGTCATGTTCCACGCCAAGGGGGTTTGGTTCTGGCTGAGTGTGCTCAGTGGTATCAGTGTTCTCCATGGGATTGGGTTGATCTTTAGAAGTTTCCACTCCTTGCTGGTTGGTTTCAAAATTCTTGGATTTTTCTTCTCTCCGAGGGGGAGGATTTCCAAGATGACTTAGGAGATGTTGGAGACTAGCAGCTCGGTCAGATGGTGATCTTGCTAAATCTTTCAGACTTCCCCAATCCTTGTTGTCGTGATACCCTTGGTGCTCAATGAACTTGACATCTCTTGACACAATCATTCTGTTCCTTGAGAAGTCATAGCATTTGTAGCCCTTTTGGGTAGTGGAGTAGCCTAGGAACATGCACTTTGTGCTCTTAGCTTCCAGCTTGTCCCTCAGTCCACCTGGTCTTAGTACAAAACAAACACAACCAAACACTCGTAAGTGATCAATAGAGGGTCTGGTTTGGTTCAATACCTCAACAGGAGATAAATCATTCAGAATTCTCGTTGGAATCCTATTGATGAGATAACATGCTGCTGTGACTGCATCACTCCAGAATCTCCTTGGGACATTGGTGTTAAACATCATTGATCGAGCAACTTCCATGAGATGTCGATTCTTCCTCTCAGCTACACCATTTTGTTGAGGAGTATATGGACAGCTCGTTTGATGCATAATCCCCTGTCTTGCTAGGTGATCTTTGAATTTGTGACTAGTGTATTCCCCACCATTGTCAGACCTGAAAACCTTGATCTTTGCATTAAACTGATTAGAGACATATGTTTCAAAATTGACAAATGCATCAAATACTCTATCCTTAGATGCCAGCAGTATATTTCGATTTCTCATCAATAAATGTAACATAGTATCTATGATTATCTCTAGATAAACATGGGGCAGTCCAAACATCAGAATGCACAAGATCAAAACATTTTTCATATATGGTTGCAGATTTAGGAAAGACAGTTTTACAATGTTTGCCTAAGATGCAAGCTTCACAGTTCAAATGGTCAAAAACAACATGGGGTAACATAATCTCTAAAGCCCTAACATGAGGATGGCCCAATCTATCATGCCACAGTTTATTAGGGCTAACAGCATAACAAGATTGACAAGAAAGAGGAGGAGTAGACTTTGCAGCTGGAGAGTCCTCAAAAACATATAAATCCCCATTAGTGTTTCCTTCTCCCAAAACTTTTCCACTCTCAATATCCTGAAAATGAAAGCTATTAGGACCAAATATAGCATAGCAATTGAGATCAGTTGTAGCCTTTTTAAGAGAGATAAGATTAGAGGTGAATTCAGGCATAAAGAAGGCCTTAGAGTTCTTGTCACACAATTTTAAATCTCCTATTCCCCTTATGGGAATCCTATCACCATTTGTAATTATCACATTTCCACTAGCCGGTTTAACATTATTAATGAGATTACGGTTGCTAATCATGTGATGAGAGGCACCGGAATCAACAATTAATATTTTACTTTGCAAATTCGGTAAAGAGGCTAAGTGAGTGATACCGGATTCCTTGTTGTGGAAATGGGTTAGAGACTTGATCAGAGCCTCTAAGTCAGACTTTCGCACCACATCATTGGAGTAGGCAACCATGGCCAGATCATCTCCTTGTCTAGACGTCCCGACCTGAGCTTGCTCAGTTGAGACTTCTTGGGAGGAGTTTGCTTGACCCTTGAACTTTGATGGCTTCAGATGTGGGTGTAGTACCCAACATTTATCCTTGGTATGACCTCTCTTCTTGCAGTGATCACACACGAGTATCTTCCTATCTTCAGACTTGAAAGTAACTTTGTGAGCCATCACTATTTCCCTTTTTCACTAAAGAGACCCACAGAGCCTTGTTCTCGTTGAACCTGAGAGCACACTTCCTCCAAGCTTGGTAACTTCTCAGCCCTAAGGATATGTTTGATTAGATCATTAAATGCAGGGTTCAGCGTAAGTAACAGTCCAAAGACCTTGTCTTGCTCGCTCCTTTCCTTGAGGATGGCCGGATCCACCGAGAATGGCCTTAGCATCTCTAATTCTGCCCAAAGTGACCTGAACTTTCCAAAATGCTTCGTGAACTCCAGATCCTCTTGGCTCAGACTATTGATTACTTTCTTCACTTCAAATACTCTGGTGAGATTGGAGACATTCCCATAGACATTCTTCAGTGTCTCCCAGAGTTCCTTTGCCGTCTCACAATACGAGTATGCTTCTAGTATAGAGGTTTCAAGTGAGTTTTGAAGTAGTCCAAGAACTCCTTGATCTTCTTGAAACCACTTTCCCTCTTCAGAACTTGAATCACCACTAATGATTTTTCCTTCCCCATCCGTGGATGTCTCCTTGACTTGGGCATCAATGTGGTTCCAAAGACCACGACCACACAGATTCGTTCTGGTGGTTCTAGCCCACAGCAGGTAGTTCATACCATTGAGGGTAACGGGTAAGGCAAGGTGTTTTGAGGATTCCATGCTTCAGCTTTCCTCAAAACCCGATACAGAAACAAACAAGAATCAGCTTCCAAGATTAATTCCCACAGAACCAAGAAGACCAGAGCTACTAGACACCTTGGAAAACCAGAATCACCTTTGAACAGAACTTGAATCAGACCAAGAACCACAATCTCGGACAGAATCAGACACAGCCTTTTGGAAAGAACCAGACCAAGACCAAGACCTCTAGCCAGAGCTTGAATCAGACCGCACAAGAGAAGAACAGAGCTGATAAGCTTCAGAACCCAAAGAGATGAACAAAACCACGTCTTTGAACAGGAGATCTGAGCAGCACCAACAAGAAACAGAACCAGATATTGACGAGAAGGGACAGATCCAGTCCCAGACAGTGCCGAGAGGAACTAGATGGTGGAGGATAATTGCTGAGAAGAACCAGAGTGGAAGAGCCAAGATTTGCGGAATGTAAAAGATAAGAACTAGAAGAGAATGATTGAATAAGAGCCAAGAATCAGTAATGGCTCTAATACCATGTAAGATTTAGAGTATAGATGAAGAACAAGTAGATAGATTTGTGATTTATGCAAGAATCAGATCAAGAGAATTAATGGAACAAGAAAATGGAGACACAGCCCTTCTCTCTAATTAAGCCATGGTGGCTACGAAAATCAGATTAGTTTTTACAAAGGAAGGATTTCCTTCCTTTTATATGAGAAGGAAGGAAAACCCTAAATAACAATAATTAATAATTGGAGCGGTATAAACAGTAACCACGGATCCCGGGATGAACAATACCCGAGGTGACCAAACTCAACCTACCTTTTTAATAATTGATTCTTTATATTCACATCAAAAGGTGTGGTTTTAACCTCCATATGAGTCTTCTTTCTACAAATCCCAAATTCACCATTAGAAACTTCTATAAGATTCAAAGATCTAACAGAACTGTGGGATAAGCTATAATACTTGTTTCTTACTTTGAATTGCTTCTTCACATTCGTAGCATGCTTCAACTACTTTGAGACTTCAACACTTCTGTTCACTCTCATTTCTATCATGAAGGGTCATAATTCTGTTTTTGGGATTCTAAACTTAAAAATGGTCAAATCTTTGGCAATGAAAGCATTGATTCTTCATATTCACATCCAAATGTGTTATTTTAGCCTCCATATGAGTCTTCTTTCTACAAATCCCAAATTCACCATTAGAAACTCCTATAAGATTCAAAGAACTAGCAGAACTGTGGGATAAGCTATAATACTTGTTTCTTACTTTGGCCTCCTTCTTCACCTTGGTAGCATGCTTCAACTACTTTGAGACTTCAACACTTCTATTCACTCTCATTTCTATCATGAAGGGTCATAATTCTGTTTTAGGGATTCTAAACTTGAAATGGTCAAATCCTTGACAATGAAAGCATTGATTCTTCATATTCACATCCAAAGGTGTGGTTTCAGCCTCCATATGAGTCTTCCTTCTACAAATCCCAATTTCACCACTAGAAACTTCTATAGGATTTCAAAAACTAACAGAACTGTGGGATAAGATATAATACTTGTTTCTTACTTTGACTTGCTTCTCCACCTTGGTAGCATTCTTCAACTACTTTAAGACTTCAACACTTCTATTCACTCTCATTTCTATCATGAAGGGTCATAATTCTGTTTTTGGGATTCTAAGCTTGAAAATGGTTAAATCCTTGGCAATGAAAGCATTGATTATTCATATTCACATCCAAAGGTGTGGTTTCAGCCTCCATATGAGTCTTCTTTCTACAAATCCCAAATTCACCATTAGAAACTTCTATAAGATTCAAAGAACTAACAGAACTGTGGGGTAAGCTATAATACTTGTTTCTTACTTTGACATGCTTCTTCACCTTGGTAGCATGCTTCAACTACTTTGAGGCTTCAACTACTTTGAGACTTCAACACTTCTATTCACTCTCATTTCTATCATGAAGGGTCATAATTCTGTTTTGGAATTCTAAACTTGGAAATGTTCAAATCATTGGCAATGAAACATTGATTCTTTATATTCACATCCAAAGGTGTTATTTTAGCCTCCATATGAGTCTTCTTTCTACAAATCCCAAATTCACCATTAGAAATTTTTATAAGATTCAAAGAACTAACAGAACTGTGGGATAAGCTATAATACTTGTTTCTTACTTTAACTTGCTTCTCCACCTTGGTAGCATGCTTCAACTACTTTGACACTTCAACACTTCTATTCAGTCTCATTTCAATCATGAAGGGCCATAATTCTGTTTTTGGGATTCTACACTTGAAAATGGTCAAATCTTTGGCAATGAAAGCATTGATTCTTTATATTCACATCGAAAGGTGTGGTTTTAGCCTCCATATGAGTCTTCTTTCTACAAATCCCAAATTCACCATTAGAAATTTCTATAAGATTCAAAGATCTAACAGAACTGTGGGATAAGCTATAATACTTGTTTCTTACTTTGACTTGCTTCTCCACCTTGGTAGCATCCTTCAACTAGTTTGATATTTCAACACTTCTATTCACTCTCATTTCTATCTTGAAGGGTCATAATTCTGTTTTTGGGATTCTAAACTTGGAAATGGTCAAATCCTTGGCAATGAAAGCATTGATTCTTCATATTCACATCCAAAGGTGTGGTTTCAGCCTCCAAATGAGTCTTCTTTCTACAAATCCCAAATTCACCATTAGAAACTCCTATAAGATTCAAAGAATTAACAGAACTGTGGGATAAGCAATAATACTTCTTTCTTACTTTTACTTGCTTCTCCACCTTGGTAGCATGATTCAACTACTTTGAGACTTTAACACTTCTATTCACTCTCATTTCTATCATGAAGGGTCATAATTCTGTTTTTGGGATTCTAAACTTGGAAATGGTCAAATCCTTGGCAATGAAAGCTATGATTCTTCATATTTACATCCAAAGGTGTGGTTTCAGCTACCATATAAGTCTTCCTTCTACAAGTCCCAAATTCACCACTAGAAACTTCTATAAGATTCAAAGAACTAACAGAAATGGGGGATAAGCTATAATACTTGTTTCTTACTTTGACTTGCTTCTCCACCTTAGTAGCATCCTTCAACTACTTTGAGAATTCAACACTTCTATTCACTCTCATTTCTATCATGAAGGGTCATAATTCTATTTTTAGGATTCTAAACTTGGAAATGGTCAAATCCTTGGCAATGAAAGTATTGATTCTTCATATTCACATCCAAAGGTGTGGTTTCAGCCTCCATATGAGTCTTCTTTTTACAAATCCCAAATTCACCATTAGAAACTTCTATAAGATTCAAAGAACTAACAGAAATGGGGGATAAGCTATAATACTTGTTTCTTACTTTGAATTGCTTCTTCACATTCGTAGCATGCTTCAACTCTTTTGAGACTTCAACACTTCTGTTCACTCTCATTTCTATCATGAAGGGTCATAATTCTGTTTTTGGGATTCTAAACTTAAAAGTTGTCAAATCTTTGGCAATAAAAGCATTGATTCATCAAATTCACATCCAAAGGTGTTATTTTAGCCTCCATATGAGTCTTCTTTCTACAAATCCCAAATTCACCATTAGAAACTTCTATAAGATTCAATGATCTAACAGAACTGTGGGATAAGCTATAATACTTGTTTCTTACTTTGAATTGCTTCTTCACATTCGTAGCATGCTTCAACTACTTTGAGACTTCAACACTTCTGTTCACTCTCATTTCTATCATGAAGGGTCATAATTCTGTTTTTGGGATTCTAAACTTTAAAATGGTCAAATCTTTGGCAATGAAAGCGTTGATTCTTCATATTCACATCCAAAGGTGTTGTCTTAGCCTCCATATGACTCTTCTTTCTACAAATCCCAAGTTGACCATTAGAAACTCCTATAAGATTCAAAGAACTAACAGAACTGTTGGATAAGCTATAATACTTGTTTCGTACTTTGACTTGCTTCACCACATTGGTAGCATGCTTCAACTACTTTGAGACTTCAACACTTCTATTCAGTCTTATTTCAATCATGAAGGGCCATAATTCTGTTTTTGGGATTCTACACTTGAAAATGGTCAAATCCTTGGCAATGAAAGCATTGATTCTTTATATTCACATCGAAAGGTGTGGTTTTAGCATCCATATGAGTCTTCTTTCTACAAATCCCAAATTCACCATTAGAAACTTCTATAAGATTCAAAGATCTAACAGAACTGTGGGATAAGCTATAATACTTATTTCTTACTTTGACTTGCTTCTCCACCTTGGTAGCATGCTTCAACTACTTTGAGATTTCAACACTTCTATTCACTCTCATTTCTATTATGAAGGGTCATAATTCTGTTTTTGGGATTCCAAACTTGGAAATGGTCTAATCCTTGGCAATGAAAGCATTGATTCTTCATATTCACATCCCAAGGTGTGGTTTCAGCCTCCATATGAGTCTTCTTTCTACAAATCCCAAATTCACCATTAGAAACTCCTATAAGATTCAAAGAACTAACAGAACTGTGGGATAAGCAATAATACTTCTTTCTTACTTTTACTTGCTTCTCCACCTTGGTAGCATGATTCAACTACTTTGAGACTTCAACACTTCTATTAACTCTCATTTCTATCATGAAGGGTCATAATTCTATTTTTAGGATTCTAAACTTGGAAATGGTCAAATCCTTGGCAATGAAAGTATTGATTCTTCATATTCACATCCAAAGGTGTGGTTTCAGCCTCCATATGAGTCTTCTTTTTACAAATCCCAAATTCACCATTAGAAACTTCTATAAGATTCAAAGAACTAACAGAAATGGGGGATAAGCTATAATACTTGTTTCTTACTTTGAATTGCTTCTTCACATTCGTAGCATGCTTCAACTCTTTTGAGACTTCAACACTTCTGTTCACTCTCATTTCTATCATGAAGGGTCATAATTCTGTTTTTGGGATTCTAAACTTAAAAGTTGTCAAATCTTTGGCAATAAAAGCATTGATTCATCAAATTCACATCCAAAGGTGTTATTTTAGCCTCCATATGAGTCTTCTTTCTACAAATCCCAAATTCACCATTAGAAACTTCTATAAGATTCAATGATCTAACAGAACTGTGGGATAAGCTATAATACTTGTTTCTTACTTTGAATTGCTTCTTCACATTCGTAGCATGCTTCAACTACTTTGAGACTTCAACACTTCTGTTCACTCTCATTTCTATCATGAAGGGTCATAATTCTGTTTTTGGGATTCTAAACTTGAAAATTGTCAAATCTTTGGCAATGAAAGTGTTGATTCTTCATATTCACATCCAAAGGTGTTATTTTAGCCTCTATATGACTCTTCTTTCTACAAATCCCAAATTCACCATTCGAAACTCCTATAAGATTCAAAGAACTAACAGAACTGTGGGATAAGCTATAATACTTGTTTCTTACTTTGACTTGCTTCTCCACCTTAGTAGCATCCTTCAACTACTTTGAAAATTCAACACTTCTATTCACTCTCATTTCTATCATGAAGGGTCATAATTCTATTTTTAGGATTCTAAACTTGGAAATGGTCAAATCCTTGGCAATGAAAGCATTGATTCTTCATATTCACATCCAAAGGTGTGGTTTCAGCCTCCATATGAGTCTTCTTTCTACAAATCCCAAATTCACCATTAGAAACTTCTATAAAATTCAAAGAACTAACAGAAATAAGGATAAGTTATAATACTTGTTTCTTACTTTGAATTGCTTCTTCACATTCGTAGCATGCTTCAACTACTTTGAGACTTCAACACTTCTGTTCACTCTCATTTCTATCATGAAGAAGCAATTCAAGCATTGATTCATCATATTCACATCCAAAGGTGTGGTTTCAGCCTCCATATGAGTCTTCTTTTTACAAATCCCAAATTCACCATTAGAAACTTCTATAAGATTCAAAGAACTAACAGAAATGGGGGATAAGCTATAATACTTGTTTCTTACTTTGAATTGCTTCTTCACATTCGTAGCATGCTTCAACTCTTTTGAGACTTCAACACTTCTGTTCACTCTCATTTCTATCATGAAGGGTCATAATTCTGTTTTTGGGATTCTAAACTTAAAAATTGTCAAATCTTTGGCAATGAAAGCATTGATTCATCATATTCACATCCTAAGGTGTTATTTTAGCCTCCATATGAGTCTTCTTTCTACAAATCCCAAATTCACCATTAGAAACTTCTATAAGATTCAAAGATCTAACAGAACTGTGGGATAAGCTATAATACTTATTTCTTACTTTGACTTGCTTCTCCACCTTGGTAGCATGCTTCAACTACTTTGAGATTTCAACACTTCTATTCACTCTCATTTCTATCATGAAGGGTCATAATTCTGTTTTTGGGATTCCAAACTTGGAAATGGTCAAATCCTTGGCAATGAAAGCATTGATTCTTCATATTCACATCCCAAGGTGTGGTTTCAGCCTCCATATGAGTCTTCTTTCTACAAATCCCAAATTCACCATTAGAAACTCCTATAAGATTCAAAGAACTAACAGAACTGTGGGATAAGCAATAATACTTCTTTCTTACTTTTACTTGCTTCTCTTCCTTGGTAGCATGATTCAACTACTTTAAGACTTCAACACTTCTATTCACTCTCATTTCTATCATGAAGGGTCATAATTCTGTTTTTGGGATTCTAAACTTGAAAATGGTCAAATCTTTGGCAATGAAAGCGTTGATTCTTCATATTCACATCCAAAGGTGTTATTTTAGCCTCCATATGACTCTTCTTTCTACAAATCCCAAATTGACCATTAGAAACTCCTATAAGATTTAAAGAACTAACAGAACTGTGGGATAAGCTATAGTACTTGTTTCTTACTTTGACTTGCTTCTCCACCTTGGTAGCATGCTTCAACTACTTTGAGACTTCAACACTTCTATTCAGTCTCATTTCAATAATGAAGGGCCATAATTCTGTTTTTGGGATTCTACACTTGAAAATGGTCAAATCCTTGGCAATGAAAGCATTGATTCTTTATATTCACATCGAAAGGTGTGGTTTTAGCTTCCATATGAGTCTTCTTTCTACAAATCCCAAATTCACCATTAGAATCTTCTATAAGATTCAAAGATATAACAGAACTGTGGGATAAGCTATAATACTTGTTTCTTACTTTGACTTGCTTCTCCACCTTGGTAGCATGCTTCAAATACTTTGCGATTTCAACACTTCTATTCACTCTCATTTCTATCATGAAGGGTCATAATTCTGTTTTTAAGATTCTAAACTTGAAATGGTCAAATCCTTGGCAATGAAAGCATTGATTCTTCATATTCACATCCAAAGGTGTGGTTTCAGCTACCATATAAGTCTTCCTTCTACAAGTCCCAAATTCACCACTAGAAACTTCTATAAGATTCAAAGAACTAACAGAACTGTGGGATAAGCTATAATACTTGTTTCTTACTTTGACTTGCTTCTTCACCTTGGTAGCATGCTTCAATTACTTTAAGACTTTAACACTTCTATTCACTCTCATTTCTATCATGAAGGATCATAACTCTGTTTTTGGGATTCTAAGCGTGAAAATGGTTAAATCCTTGGCAATGAAAGCATTGATTCTTCATATTCACATCCAAAGGTGTGGTTTCAGCCTCCATATGAGTCTTCTTTCTACAAATCCCAAATTCACCATTAGAAACTTCTATAAGATTCAAAGAACTAACAGAAATGGGGGATAAGTTATAATAATTGTTTCTTACTTTGAATTGCTTCTTCACATTCGTAGCATGCTTCAACTACTTTGAGACTTCAACACTTCTGTTCACTCTCATTTCTATCATGAAGGGTCATAATTCTGTTTTTGGGATTCTAAACTTAAAAATGGTCAAATCTTTGGCAATGAAAGCATTGATTCTTCATATTCACATCCAAAGGTGTGGTTTCAGCCTCCATATGAGTCTTCTTTCTACAAATCCCAAATTCACCATTAGAAACTTCTATAAGATTCAAAGAACTAACAGAACTGTGGGGTAAGCTATAATACTTGTTTCTTACTTTGAATTGCTTCTTCACATTCGTAGCATGCTTCAACTACTTTGAGACTTCAACACTTCTGTTCACTCTCATTTCTATCATGAAGGGTCATAATTCTGTTTTTGGGATTCTAAACTTTAAAATGGTCAAATCTTTGGCAATGAAAGCGTTGATTCTTCATATTCACATCCAAAGGTGTTGTTTTAGCCTCCATATGACTCTTCTTTCTACAAATCCCAAATTGACCATTAGAAACTCCTATAAGATTCAAAGAACTAACAGAACTGTTGGATAAGCTATAATACTTGTTTCTTACTTTGACTTGCTTCTCCACCTTGGTAGCATGCTTCAACTACTTTGAGACTTCAACACTTCTATTCAGTCTCATTTCAATCATGAAGGGCCATAATTCTGTTTTTGGGATTCTACACTTGAAAATGGTCAAATCCTTGGCAATGAAAGCATTGATTCTTTATATTCACATCGAAAGGTGTGGTTTTAGCATCCATATGAGTCTTCTTTCTACAAATCCCAAATTCACCATTAGAAACTTCTATAAGATTCAAAGATCTAACAGAACTGTGGGATAAGCTATAATACTTATTTCTTACTTTGACTTGCTTCTCCACCTTGGTAGCATGCTTCAACTACTTTGAGATTTCAACACTTCTATTCACTCTCATTTCTATCATGAAGGGTCATAATTCTGTTTTTGGGATTCCAAACTTGGAAATGGTCAAATCCTTGGCAATGAAAGCATTGATTCTTCATATTCACATCCCAAGGTGTGGTTTCAGCCTCCATATGAGTCTTCTTTCTACAAATCCCAAATTCACCATTAGAAACTCCTATAAGATTCAAAGAACTAACAGAACTGTGGGATAAGCAATAATACTTCTTTCTTACTTTGACTTGCTTCTCCACCTTGGTAGCATGATTCAACTACTTTGAGACTTCAACACTTCTATTCACTCTCATTTCTATCATGAAGGGTCATAATTCTGTTTTTGGGATTCTAAACTTGAAAATGGTTAAATCTTTGGCAATGAAAGCGTTGATTCTTCATATTCACATCCAAAGGTGTTATTTTAGCCTCCATATGAGTCTTCTTTCTACAAATCCCAAATTCACCATTAGAAACTCCTATAAGATTCAAAGAACTAACAGAACTGTGGGATAAGCTATAATACTTGTTTCTTACTTTGACTTGCTTCTCCACCTTGGTAGCATGCTTCAACTACTTTGAGACTTCAACACTTCTATTCTGTCTAATTTCAATCATGAAGGGCCATAATTCTGTTTTTGGGATTCTACTCTTGAAAATGGTCAAATCCTTGGCAATGAAAGCATTGATTCTTTATATTCACATCGAAAGGTGTGGTTTTAGCTTCCATATGAGTCTTCTTTCTACAAATCCCAAATTCACCATTAGAATCTTCTATAAGATTCAAAGATATAACAGAACTGTGGGATAAGCTATAATACTTGTTTCTTACTTTGACTTGCTTCTCCACCTTGGTAGCATGCTTCAAATACTTTGCGATTTCAACACTTCTATTCACTCTCATTTCTATCATGAAGGGTCATAATTCTGTTTTTGGGATTCTAAACTTGAAATGGTCAAATCCTTGGCAATGAAAGCATTGATTCTTCATATTCACATCCAAAGGTGTGGTTTCAGCTACCATATAAGTCTTCCTTCTACAAATCCCAAATTCACCACTAGAAACTTCTATAAGATTCAAAGAACTAACAGAACTGTGGGATAAGCTATAATACTTGTTTCTTACTTTGACTTGCTTCTTCACCTTGGTAGCATGCTTCAATTACTTTGCGATTTCAACACTTCTATTAACTCTCATTTCTATCATGAAGGGTCATAATTCTGTTTTTGGGATTCTAAACTTGAAATGGTCAAATCCTTGGCAATGAAAGCATTGATTCTTCATATTCACATCCAAAGGTGTGGTTTCAGCTACCATATAAGTCTTCCTTCTACAAGTCCCAAATTCACCACTAGAAACTTCTATAAGATTCAAAGAACTAACAGAACTGTGGGATAAGCTATAATACTTGTTTCTTACTTTGACTTGCACCCTCACCCTCGTAGCATGCCTCAACTACCTTAAGACTTCAACACTTCTATTCACACTCATTTCTATCATGAAGGGTCATAACTCTGTTTTTGGGATTCTAAGCTTGAAAATGGTTAAATCCTTGGCAATGAAAGCATTGATTCTTCATATTCACATCCAAAAGTGTGGTTTCAGCCTCCATATGAGTCTTCTTTCTACAAATCCCAAATTCACCATTAGAAACTTCTATAAGATTCAAAGAACTAACAGAAATGGGGGGTAAGTTATAATAATTGTTTCTTACTTTGAATTGCTTCTTCACATTCGTAGCATGCTTCAACTACTTTGAGACTTCAACACTTCTGTTCACTCTCATTTCTATCATGAAGGGTCATAATTCTGTTTTGGGATTCTAAACTTGAAATGGTCAAATCCTTGGCAATGAAAGCATTGATTCTTCATATTCACATCCAAAGGTGTGGTTTCAGCCTCCATATGAGTCTTCTTTCTACAAATCCCAAATTCACCATTAGAAACTTCTATAAGATTCAAAGAACTAACAGAACTGTGGGATAAACTATAATTCTTGTTTCTTACTTTGACTTGCTTCTCCACCTTGGTAGCATGCTTCAACTACTTTGAGACTTCAACACTTCTATTCACTCTCATTTCTATCATGAAGGGTCATAATTCTGTTTTTGGGATTCTAAACTTTAAAATGGTCAAATCTTTGGCAATGAAAGCGTTGATTCTTCATATTCACATCCAAAGGTGTTGTTTTAGCCTCCATATGAGTCTTCTTTCTATAAATCCCAAATTCACCATTAGAAACTTTTATAATATTCAAAGAACTAACACAACTGTAGGATAAGCTATAATACTTGTTTCTTACTTTGACTTGCTTCTCCACCTTGGTAGCATGCTTCAACTACTTTGAGACTTCAACACTTATATTCAGTCTCATTTCAATCATCAAGGGCCATAATTCTGTTTTTGGGATTCTACACTTGAAAATGGTCAAATCCTTGGCAATGAAAGCATTGATTCTTTATAATCACATCGAAAGGTGTGGTTTCAGCCTCCATATGAGTCTTCCTTCTACAAATCCCAAATTCACCTCTAGAAACATCTTTATGATTCAAAGAACTAACAGAACTGTGGGATAAGCTATAATACTTGTTTCTAACTTTGACTTGCTTCTCCACCTTGGTAGCATGCTTCAACTAGTTTGAGAGTTCACCACTTCTATTCAGTCTCATTTCTATCATGAAGGGCCATAATTCTGTTTTTGGGATTCTAAACTTGAAAATGGTCAAATCCTTGGCAATGAAAGCATTGATTCTTCATATTCACATCCCAAGGTGTGGTTTCAGCCTCCATATGAGTCTTCTTTCTAGAAATCCCAAATTCACCATTAGAAACTCCTATAAGATTCAAAGAACTAACAGAACTGTGGGATAAGCAATAATACTTCTTTCTTACTTTTACTTGCTTCTCCACCTTGGTAGCATGATTCAACTACTTTGAGACTTCAACACTTCTATTCACTCTCATTTCTATCATGAAGGGTCATAATTCTGTTTTTGGGATTCTAAACTTGAAAATGGTTAAATCTTTGGCAATGAAAGCGTTGATTCTTCATATTCACATCCAAAGGTGTTATTTTAGCCTCCATATGACTCTTCTTTCTACAAATCCCAAATTGACCATTAGAAACTCCTATAAGATTTAAAGAACTAACAGAACTGTGTGATAAGCTATAGTACTTGTTTCTTACTTTGACTTGCTTCTCCACCTTGGTAGCATGCTTCAACTACTTTGAGACTTCAACACTTCTATTCAGTCTCATTTCAATAATGAAGGGCCATAATTCTGTTTTTGGGATTCTACACTTGAAAATGGTCAAATCCTTGGCAATGAAAGCATTGATTCTTTATATTCACATCGAAAGGTGTGGTTTTAGCTTCCATATGAGTCTTCTTTCTACAAATCCCAAATTCACCATTAGAAACTCCTATAAAATTCAAAGAACTAACAGAACTGAGGGATAAGCTATAATACTTGTTTCTTACTTTGACTTGCATCTTCACCTTGGTAGCATGCTTCAATTACTTTGAGATTTCAACACTTCTATTCAGTCTCATTTCTATCATGAAGGACCATAATTTTCTGTTTTTGGGATTCTAAGCTTGAAAATGGTCAAATCCTTGGCAATGAAAGCATTGATTCTTCATATTCACATCCAAAGGTGTGGTTTCAGCTACCATATAAGTCTTCCTTCTACAAATCCCAAATTCACCACAAGAAACTTCTATAAGATTCAAAGAACTAACAGAACTGTGGGATAAGCTATAATACTTGTTTCTTACTTTGACTTGCTTCTTCACCTTGGTAGCATGCTTCAACTACTTTGAGACTTCAACACTTCTATTCACTCTCATTTCTATCATGAAGGGTCATAACTCTGTTTTTGGGATTCTAAGCTTGAAAATGGTCAAATCCTTGGCAATGAAAGCATTGATTCTTCATATTCACATCCAAAGGTGTTGTTTCAGCCTCCATATGAGTCTTCTTTCTTCAAATCCCAAATTCACCAATAGAATCTTCTATAAGATTCGAAGAACTAACAGAAATGGGGGATAAGCTATAATACTTGTTTCTTACTTTGACTTTTTTCTCCACCTTGGTAGCATCCTTCAACTACTTTGAGACTTCGACACTTCTATTCACTCTCATTTCTATCATGAAAGGTCATAATTCTGTTTTTTGGATTCTAAACTTGAAAATGGTTAAATCTTTGGCAATGAAAGCGTTGATTCTACATATTCACATCCAAAGGTGTTATTTTAGCCTCCATATGAGTCTTTTTCTACAAATCCCAAATTCACCATTAGAAACTTCTATAAGATTCAAAGAACTAACAGAAATGGGGGATAAGCTATAATACTTGTTTCTTACTTTGACTTGCTTCTCCACGTTGGTAGCATGCTTGAACGCTTTTGTGACTTCAACACTTCTGTTCACTCTCATTTCTATCATGAAGGGTCATAATTCTGTGTTTGGGACTCTACACTTCTCAATGGTCAAATCTTTGGCAATAAAAGCATTGATTCATCAAATTCACATCCAAAGGTGTTATTTTAGCCTCCATATGAGTCTTCTTTCTACAAATCCCAAATTCACCATTAGAAACTTCTATAAGATTCAATGATCTAACAGAACTGTGGGATAAGCTATAATACTTGTTTCTAACTTTGAATTACTTCTTCACCTTAGTAGCATGCTTCAACTACTTTGAGACTTCAACAACTATTCACTCTCATTTCTATCATGAAGGGTCATAATTCTGTTTTTGGGATTCTAAACTTTAAAATGGTCAAATCTTTGGCAATGAAAGCGTTGATTCTTCGTATTCACGTCCTAAGGTGTTGTTTTAGCCTCCATATGAGCTCCTTCTTTACAAATCCCAAATTCACCAATAGAAACTCCTATGAGATTCAAAGAACTATATGAACTGTGGGATAAGCTATAATACTTGTTTCTTACTTTGACTTGCTTCTCCACCTTGGTAGCATGCTTCAACTACTTTGAGACTTCAACACTTCTATTCAGTCTCATTTCAATCATGAAGGGCCATAATTCTGTTTTTGGGATTCTAAACTTGAAATGGTCAAATCCTTGGCAATGAAAGCATTGATTCTTTATATTCACATCCAAAGGTGTGGTTTTAGCCTCCATATGAGTCTATTTTCTACAAATCCCAAATTCACCATTAGAAACTTCTATAAGATTCAAAGAACTAACAGAACTGTGGGATAAGCTATAATACTTGTTTCTTACTTTGACTTGCTTCTCCACCTTGGTAGCATGCTTCAACTACTTTGAGATTTCAACACTTCTATTCACTCTCATTTCTATCATGAAGGGTCATAATTCTGTTTTTGGGATTCTAAACTTGGAAATGGTCAAATCCTTGGCAATGAAAGCATTGATTCTTCATATTCACATCCAAAGGTGTGGTTTCAGCCTCCATATGAGTCTTCTTTCTACAAATCCCAAATTCACCATTAGAAACTCCTATAAGATTCAAAGAACTAACAGAACTGTTGGATAAGCTATAATACTTGTTTCTTACTTTGACTTGCTTCTCCACCTTGGTAGAATGTTTCAACTACTTTGAGACTTCAACACTTCTATTCAGTCTCATTTCAATCATAAAGGGCCATAATTCTGTTTTTGGGATTCTACACTTGAAAATGGTCAAATCCTTGGCAATGAAAGCATTGATTCTTTATATTCACATCGAAAGGTGTGGTTTTAGCATCCATATGAGTCTTCTTTCTACAAATCCCAAATTCACCATTAGAAACTTCTATAAGATTCAAAGATCTAACAGAACTGTGGGATAAGCTATAATACTTATTTCTTACTTTGACTTGCTTCTCCACCTTGGTAGCATGCTTCAACTACTTTGAGATTTCAACACTTCTATTCACTCTCATTTCTATCATGAAGGGTCATAATTCTGTTTTTGGGATTCTAAACTTGAAATGGTCAAATCCTTGGCAATGAAAGCATTGATTCTTCATATTCACATCCAAAGGTGTGGTTTCAGCCTCCATTTGAGTCTTCTTTTTACAAATCCCAAATTCACCATTAGAAACTCCTATAAGATTCAAAGAACTAACAGAACTGTGGGATAAGCTATAATACCTGTTTCTTACTTTGACTTGCTTCTCCACCTTGGTAGCATCCTTCAACTACTTTGAGACTTCGACACTTCTATTCACTCTCATTTCTATCATGATAGGTCATAATTCTGTTTTTTGGATTCTAAACTTGAAAATGGTTAAATCTTTGGCAATGAAAGCGTTGATTCTACATATTCACATCCAAAGGTGTTATTTTAGCCTCCATATGAGTCTTCTTTCTTCAAATCCCAAATTCACCATTAGAAACTCCTATAAAATTCAAAGAACTAACAGAACTGTGGGATAAGCTATAATACTTGTTTCTTACTTTGACTGGCTCCCCCCCCGGGGTAGCATGCTTCAACTACTTTGGGACTTCAACCCTTCTATTCAGTCTCATTTCAATAATATGAAGGGCCATAATTGTGTTTTTGGGATTCTACACTTGAAAATGGTCAAATCCTTGGCAATGAAAGTATTGATTCTTTATATTCACATCGAAAGGTGTGGTTTTAGCTTCCATATGTGTCTTCTTTCTAAAAATCCCAAATTCCCCATTAGAAACTCCTATAAGATTCAAAGAACTAACAGAACTATGGGATAAGCTATAATACTTATTTATTACTTTGACTTGCTTCTCCACGTTGGTAGCATGCTTCAACTACTTTGAGATTTCAACAGTTCTATTCACTCTAATTTCTATCATGAAGGGTCATAATTCTAGTTTTGGGATTTTAAACTTGAAATGGTCAAATCCTTGGCAATGAAAGCATTGATTCTTCATATTCATATCCAAAGGTGTGGTTTCAGCCTCCATATAAGTCTTCCTTCTACAAATCCCAAATTCACCATTAGAAACTTCTATAAGATTCGAAGACCTAACAGAACTGTGGGATAAGCTATAATACTTGTTTCTTACTTTGACTTGCTTCTTCACCTTGGTAGCATGCTTCAATTACTTTAAGACTTTAACACTTCTATTCACTCTCATTTCTATCATGAAGGATCATAACTCTGTTTTTGGGATTCTAAGCTTGAAAATGGTTAAATCCTTGGCAATGAAAGCATTGATTCTTCATATTCACATCCAAAGGTGTGGTTTCAGCCTCCATATGAGTCTTCTTTCTACAAATCCCAAATTCACCATTAGAAACTTCTATGAGATTTAAAGAACTAACAGAAATGGGGGATAAGCTATAATACTTGTTTCTTACTTTGACTTGCTTCTCCACCTTAGTAGCATCCTTCAACTACTTTGAGAATTCAACACTTCTATTCACTCTCATTTCTATCATGAAGGGTCATAATTCTGTTTTTGGGATTCTAAACTTGAAATGGTCAAATCCTTGGCAATGAAAGCATTGATTCTTCATATTCACATCCAAAGGTGTGGTTTCAGCCTCCATATGAGTCTTCTTTCTACAAATCCCAAATTCACCATTAGAAACTTCTATAAGATTCAAAGAACTAACAGAAATGGGGGATAAGTTATAATAATTGTTTCTTACTTTGAATTGCTTCTTCACATTCGTAGCATGCTTCAACTACTTTGAGACTTCAACACTTCTGTTCACTCTCATTTCTATCATGAAGGGTCATAATTCTGTTTTTGGGATTCTAAACTTGAAATGGTCAAATCCTTGGCAATGAAAGCATTGATTCTTCATATTCACATCCAAAGGTGTTATTTTAGCCTCCATATGAGTCTTCTTTCTACAAATCCCAAATTCACCATTAGAAACTTCTATAAGATTCAAAGAACTAACAGAACTGTGGGATAAGCTATAATACTTGTTTCTTACTTTGAATTGCTTCTTCACATTCGTAGCATGCTTCAACTACTTTGAGACTTCAACACTTCTGTTCACTCTCATTTCTATCATGAAGGGTCATAATTCTGTTTTTGGGATTCTAAACTTGAAAATGGTCAAATCCTTGGCAATAAAAGCATTGATTCTTCATATTCACATCCCAAGGTGTGGTTTGAGCCTCCATATGAGTCTTCTTTCTACAAATCCCAAATTCACCATTAGAAACTCCTATAAGATTCAATGAACTAACAGAACTGTTGGATAAGCTATAATACTTGTTTCTTACTTTGACTTGCTTCTCCACCTTGGTAGCATGTTTCAACTACTTTGAGACTTCAACACTTCTATTCAGTCTCATTTCAATCATGAAGGGCCATAATTCTGTTTTTGGGATTCTACACTTGAAAATGGTCAAATCTTTAGCAATGAAAGCATTGATTCTTTATATTCACATCGAAAGTTGTGGTTTTAGCCTCCATATGAGTCTTCTTTCTACAAATCCCAAATTCACCACTAGAAACTTCTATAAGATTCAAAGAACTAACAGAACTGATGGATAAGCTATAATACCTGTTTCTTACTTTGACTTGCTTCTCCACCTTGGTAGCATGCTTCAACTACTTTGAGATTTCAACACTTCTATTCATTGTCATTTCTATCATGAAGGGTCATAATTGTGTTTTTGGGATTCTAAACTTGGAAATGGTCAAATCCTTGGCAATGAAAGCATTGATTCTTCATATTCACATTTAAAGGTGTGGTTTCAGCCTCCATATGAGTCTTCTTTCTACAAATCCCAAATTCACCATTACAAACTCCTATAAGATTCAAAGAACTAACAGAACTGTGGGGTAAGCTATAATGCTTGTTTCTTACTTTGACTTGCTTCTCCACCTTGGTAGAATGCTTCAACATCTTTGAGATTTCAACACTTCTATTCACTCTCATTTCTATCATGAAGGGTCATAATTCTGTTTTTTGGATTCTAAACTTGAAAATGGTCAAATCTTTGGCAATGAAAGCATTGATTCTACATATTCACATCCAAAGGTGTTATTTTAGCCTCCATATGAGTCTTTTTCTACAAATCTTAAATTCACCATTAGAAACTCCTATAAGATTTAAAGAACTAACAGAACTGTGGGATAAGCTATAATACTTGTTTCTTCCTTTGACTTGCTTCTCCACCTTGGTAGCATGCTTCAACTACTTTGAGACTTCAACACTTCTATTCAGTCTCATTTCAATAATGAAGGGCCATAATTCTGTTTTTGGGATTCTACACTTGAAAATGGTCAAATCCTTGGCAATGAAAGCATTGATTCTTTATATTCACATCGAAAGGTGTGGTTTAAGCTTCCATATGAGTCTTCTTTCTACAAATCCCAAATTCACCATTAGAATCTTCTATAAGATTCAAAGATCTAACAGAACTGTGGGATAAGCTATAATACTTGTTTCTTACTTTGACTTGCTTCTCCACCTTGGTAGCATGCTTCAAATTGTTTGCGATTTCAACACTTCTATTCACTCTCATTTCTATCATGAAGGGTCATAATTCTGTTTTTGGGATTCTAAACTTGAAATGGTCAAATCCTTGGCAATGAAAGCATTGATTCTTCATATTTACATCCAAAGGTGTGGTTTCAGCTACCATATAAGTCTTCCTTCTACAAATCCCAAATTCACCACTAGAAACTTCTATAAGATTCAAAGAACTAACAGAACTGTGGGATAAGCTATAATACTTGTTTCTTACTTTGACTTGCTTCTTCACCTTGGTAGCATGCTTCAACTACTTTAAGACTTTAACACTTCTATTCACTCTCATTTCTATCATGAAGGGTCATAACTCTGTTTTTGGGATTCTAAGCTTGAAAATGGTTAAATCCTTGGCAATGAAAGCATTGATTCTTCATATTCACATCCAAAGGTGTGGTTTCAGCCTCCATATGAGTCTTCTTTCTACAAATCCCAAATTCACCATTAGAAACTTCTATAAGATTCAAAGAACTAACAGAAATGGGGGATAAGCTATAATACTTGTTTCTTACTTTGAATTGCTTCTTCACATTCGTAGCATGCTTCAACTACTTTGAGACTTCAACACTTCTGTTCACTCTCATTTCTATCATGAAGGGTCATAATTCTGTTTTTGGGATTCTAAACTTAAAAATTTTCAAATCTTTGGCAATGAAAGCATTGATTCATCATATTCACATCCAAAGGTGTTATTTTAGCCTCCATATGAGTCTTCTTTCTACAAATCCCAAATTTACCATTAGAAACTTCTATAAGATTCAATGATCTAACAGAACTGTGGGATAAACTATAATACTTGTTTCTTACTTTGAATTGCTTCTTCACATTCGTAGCATGCTTCAACTACTTTGAGACTTCAACACTTCTGTTCACTCTCATTTCTATCATGAAGGGTCATAATTCTGTTTTTGGGATTCTAAACTTTAAAATGGTCAAATCTTTGGCAATGAAAGCGTTGATTCTTCATATTCACATCCAAAGGTGTTGTTTTAGCCTCCATATGACTCTTCTTTCTACAAATCCCAAATTGACCGTTAAAATATCCTCAAAGATTCAAAGAACTAACAGAACTGTTTGATAAGCTATAATACTTGTTTCTTACTTTGACTTGCTTCTCTTACCTTGGTAGCATGCTTCAACTACTTTGAGACTTCAACACTTCTATTCAGTCTCATTTCAATCATGAAGGGCCATAATTCTGCTTTTGGGATTCTACACTTGAAAATGGTCAAATCCTTGGCAATGAAAGCATTGATTCTTTATATTCACATCCAAAGGTGTGGTTT
>CM051362.1:15735193-15839244 GCA_028015245.1 Cardamine occulta
TGCTTATCCCACAGTTCTGTTAGTTATTTGAATCTTATAGGAGTTTATGATGGTGAATTTAAGATTTGTAGAAAGAAGACTCATATGGAGGCTGAAACCACACCTTGGATGTGAATATGAACACTCAATGCTTTCATTGCCAACGATCTGACCATTTCAAGTTTAGAATTCATAAAACAGAATTCTGACCCTTCATGATAGAAATGAGAGTGAATAAAAGTGTTGAAGTCTGAACGTAGTTAAAGCATGCTACCAAGGTGGCGCACCAAGTCAAAGTAAGAAACAAGCATTATAGCTTATATTACAGTTCTGTTAGTTCTTTGAATCTTATAAGAGTTTCTAATGGTAAATTTGGGATTTGTAGAAAGAACACTCATATGGAGGCTGGAACAACACCTTTGGATGTGAATATGAAGAATCAATGCTTTCATTGCCAAGGATTTAACCATTTTCAAGCTTAGAATCCCAAAAACAGAATTGACCCTTCATGATAGAAATGAGAGTGAATAGAAGTGTTAAACTTTAAAGTAGTTTAAGCATGCTACCAAGGTGGAGAGCCAAGTCAAAAGTAAGAAACTATTATTATAGCTTATCTTACAATAATGTTAGTTCCTTGAATCTTATAGGAGTTTCTAATGGTGAATTTAGGATTTGTAGAGAGAAGACTCATATGGAGGCTGAACCCCCACCTTTGGATGTGAATCTGAAGAATCAATGCTTTCATTGCCAAGGATTTCTCCATTTTCAAGTTTATAATCCCAAAAACAGAATTATGACCCTTCATGATAGAAATGAGAGTAAATAGAAGTGTTGAAGTATCAAAGTAGTTGAAGCATGCTAGCAAGGTGAAGAAACAAGTCAAAGTAAGAAACAAGTATTATAGCTTATCCCACATTTCTCTTAGTTATTAGAATCTCATAGGAGTTTCTAATGGTGAATTTGGGAGGTGTAAAAAAAGAAGACTCATACGGAGGCTGAAAAAACACATTTTCATGTGAATACGAATAATCAATGCTTTCATTTCCAAGGATTTAACCATTTTGAAAGTTAGAATCCCTAAAATGGAGTTATGACCATTCATGATAGAAATGAGAGCGAATAGAAGCATTGAAGTCTCAAAGTAGTTGAAACATGCTACCAAGGTGGCGAAGCAAGTCAAAGTAAGAAACAAGTATTATAGCTTATCCCACAGTTCTGTTAGTTCTTTAAATCTTATAGGAGTTTCTAATGGTGAATTTGGGATTTGTAGAAAGAAGACTCATATGGAGGCTGAAACCACACCTTTGGATATGAATATGAAGAATCAATGCTTTCATTGCCAAGGATTTGACCATTTTCAAGTTTAGAATCCCAAAAACAGAATTATGACCCTTCATGATAGAAATGAGAGTGAATAGAAGCATTGAAGTCTCAAAGTAGTTGAAGCATGCTACCAAGGTGGAGAAGCAAGTCAAAGTAAGAAACAAGATTTATTGCTTATCCCACGGTTCTGTTAGTTCTTTAAATCTTATAGGAGTTTCGATGGTTAATTTAGGATTTGTAGAAAAGAAGACTCATATGGAGGCTTAAACCACACCTGTGGATGTGAATATGAAGAATCAATGCTTTCATTGCCAAGGATTTGACCATTTCAAGTTTAGAATTCATAAAACAGAATTATGACCCTTCATGATAGAAATGAGATGAATAAAAGTTTTGAAGTCTGAAAGTAGTTAAAGCATGCTACCAAGGTGGAGAAGCAAGTCAAAGTAAGAAACAAGCATTATAGCGTATCTTACAGTTCTGTTAGTTCTTTAAATCTTATAAGACTTTCTAATGATGAATTTGGGATTTGTAGAAAGAAGACTCATATGGAGGCTGGAACAACACCTTTGGATGTGAATATGAAGAATCAATGCTTTCATTGCCAAGGATTTAACCATTTTCAAGCTTAGAATCCCAAAAACAAAGTTATGACCCTTCATGATAGAAATGAGAGTGAATAGAAGTGTTCAAGTCTCAAAGTTGAAGCATGCTACCAAGGTGGAGAAGCAAGTCAAAGTAAGAAACAAGTATTATAGTTTATCCCACAGTTCTGTTAGTTCTTTGAATCTAATAGAAGTTTATAATGGTGAATTTGGGATTTGTAGAAAGAAGACTCATATGGAGGCTGAAAATATGAAGAATCAATGCTTTCATTGCCAAGGATTTGACCATTTTCAAGTTTAGAATCACAAAAAAGAATTATGACCCTTCATGATAGAAATGAGAGTGAATAGAGTTGAAGTCTCCAAGTAGTTGAAGCATGCTACCAAGGTGGAGAAGCAAGTCAAAGTAAGAAACTATTATTATAGCTTATCCCACATTACTGTTAGTTCTTTGAATCTTACAGGAGTTTCTAATGGTGAATTTAGGATTTGTTGAAAGAAGACTCATATGGAGGCTGAAACCACACCTTTGGATGTGAATATGAAGAATCAATGCTTTCATTGCCAAGGATTTGACAATTTTAGAGTTTAGGATCCTAAATACAAAATTATGACCCTTCATGATAGAAATGAGAGTAAATAGAAGTGTTGAAGTATCAAAGTATTTGAAGCATGTTACACAAGGTGAAGAAGCAAGTCAAAGTAAGAAACAAGTATTATAGCTTATCCCACAGTTCTGTTAGTTCTTTGAATATTATAAAAAATTCTAATGGTGAATTTGGGAGTTGTAGAAAGAAGACTCATAAGGAGGCTGAAACAACACGTTTTCATGTGAATACTGAATAATCAATCCTTTCATTTCCAAGGATTTAACCATTTTGAAAGTTAGAATCCCAAAAATGGAGTTAGGACCATTCATGATAGAAATGATAGCGAATAGAAGCATTGAAGTCTCAAAGTAGTTGAAGCGTGCTACCAAGGTGGAGAAGCAAGTCAAAGTAAGAAACAACATTTATTGCTTATCCCACAGTTCTGTTAGTTCTTTAAATCTTATAGGAGTTTCTGATGGTTAATTTAGGATTTGTAGAAAGAAGACTCATATGGAGGCTGAAACCACACCTGTGGATGTGAAAATGAAGAATCAATCCTTTCATTGCCAAGGATTTCACCATTTTCAAGTTTAGAATCCCAAAAACAGAATTATGACCCTTCATGATAGAAATGAGAGTAAATAGAAGTGTTGAAGTATCAAAGTAGTTGAAGCATGCTACCAAGGTGAAGAAACAAGTCAAAGTAAGAAACAAGTATTATAGCTTATCCCACAGTTCTGTTAGTTCTTTGAATCTTATAGAAAATTCTAATGGTGAATTTGGGAGTTGTAAAAAGAAGACTCATACGGAGGCTGAAACAACACATTTTCATGTGAATACGAGTAATCAATGCTTTCATTTCCAAGGATTTAACCATTTTGAAAGTTAGAATCCCTAAAATGGAGTTATGACCATTCATGATAGAAATGAGAGCCTAATAGAAGCATTGAAGTCTCAAAGTAGTTAAAGCATTCTATTAAGGGGGAGAAGAAGTCAAAGTAAGAAACAAACATTATAGCTTATCCCAGAGTTCTGTTAGTTCTTTAAATCTTATAGGAGTTTCTAATATTGAATTTGGGATTTGTAGAAAGAAGACTCATATGGATGCTGAAACCACACCTTTGGATATGAATATGAAGAATCAATGCTTTTATTGCCAAGGATTTGACCATTTTCAAGTTTAAAATCCCAAAAATAGAATTATGACCCTTCATGATAGAAATGAGAGTGAATAGAAGCATTGAAGTCTCAAAGTAGTTGAAGCATGCTACCAAGGTGGAGAAGCATGTCAAAGTAAGAAACAAGATTTATTGCTTATCCCACAGTTCTGTTAGTTCTTTAAATCTTATAGGAGTTTCTAATGGTTAATTTAGGATTTGTAGAAAGAAGACTCATATGGAGGCTGAAACCACACCTGTGGATGTGAATATGAAGAATCAATGCTTTCATTGCCAAGGATTTGACCATTTCAAGTTTAGAATTCATATAACAGAATTATGACCCTTCATGATAGAAATGAGAGTGAATAAAAGTTTTGAAGTCTGAAAGTAGTTAAACCGTGCTACCAAGGTGGAGATGCAAGTCAAAGTAAGAAACAAGCATTATAGCGTATCTTACAGTTCTGTTAGTTCTTTGAATCTTATAAGACTTTCTAATGATGAATTTGGGATTTGTAGAAAGAAGACTCATATGGAGGCTGGAACAACACCTTTGGATGTGAATATGAAGAATCAATGCTTTCATTGCCAAGGATTTAACCATTTTTAAGCTTAGAATCCCAAAAACAAAGTTATGACCCTTCATGATAGAAATGAGAGTGAATAGAAGTGTTCAAGTCTCAAAGTAGTTGAAGCATGCTACCAAGGTGGAGAAGCAAGTCAAAGTAAGAAACATTTATTATAGTTTATCCCACAGTTCTGTTAGTTCTTTGAATCTAATAGAAGTTTATAATGGTGAATTTGGGATTTGTAGAAAGAAGACTCATATGGAGGCTGAAAATATAAAGAATCAATGCTTTCATTGCCAAGGATTTGACCATTTTCAAGTTTAGAATCACAAAAAAGAATTATGACCCTTCATGATAAAAATGAGAGTGAATAGAAGTGTTGAAGTGTCCAAGTAGTTGAAGCATGCTACCAAGGTGGAGAAGCAAGTCAAAGTAAGAAACTATTATTATAGCTTATCCCACGGTACTGTTAGTTCTTTGAATCTTACAGGAGTTTCTAATGGTGAATTTAGGATTTGTTGAAAGAAGACTCATATGGAGGCTGAAACCACACCTTTGGATGTGAATATGAAGAATCAATGCTTTCATTGCCAAGGATTTGACAATTTTAGAGTTTAGGATCCTAAATACAAAATTATGACCCTTCATGATAGAAATGAGAGTAAATAGAAGTGTTGAAGTATCAAAGTATTTGAAGCATGTTACCAAGGTGAAGAAGCAAGTCAAAGTAAGAAACAAGTATTATAGCTTATCCCACAGTTCTGTTAGTTCTTTGAATCTTATAAAAAATTCTAATGGTGAATTTGGGAGTTGTAGAAAGAAGACTCATAAGGAGGCTGAAACAACACGTTTTCATGTGAATACGAATAATCAATCCTTTCATTTCCAAGGATTTAACCATTTTGAAAGTTAGAATCCCAAAAATGGAGTTAGGACCATTCATGATAGAAATGATAGCGAATAGAAGCATTGAAGTCTCAAAGTAGTTGAAGCGTGCTACCAAGGTGGAGAAGCAAGTCAAAGTAAGAAACAACATTTATTGCTTATCCCACAGTTCTGTTAGTTCTTTAACTCTTATAGGAGTTTCTGATGGTTAATTTAGGATTTGTAGAAAGAAGACTCATATGGAGGCTGAAACCACACCTGTGGATGTGAAAATGAAGAATCAATCCTTTCATTGCCAAGGATTTCACCATTTTCAAGTTTAGAATCCCAAAAACAGAATTATGACCCTTCATGATAGAAATGAGAGTAAATAGAAGTGTTGAAGTATCAAAGTAGTTGAAGCATGCTACCAAGGTGAAGAAACAAGTCAAAGTAAGAAACAAGTATTATAGCTTATCCCACAGTTCTGTTAGTTCTTTAAATCTTATAGAAAATTCTAATGGTGAATTTGGGAGTTGTAAAAAAGAAGACTCATACGGAGGCTGAAACAACACATTTTCATGTGAATATGAACAATGAATTATCTTTCATCTGGAAGTGGTTTGGAGTCATTCCAACGGTGCGATCAAAAGTTATGCCCGTTTTTGTGGAAGCAGTCCGATCGTCATCTGCGAATAGAGTAAGCCCGAAGTTCATAACCATGAGTGTCGACGACACTAGCAATGGTGACGATCGACACTAGCAATGGTGACGATCGACACTGACCAACTCTGACGTGGAATTTAACATTTAATGAATTGCAAAGTAGCATAGAATTTCCAGAAAGTTAACGAAGACCCGGATCGTGTTTAGCCTTATAAATTAGGTTTTTAGGTTTTATTTTATAAATCTTCTTCTGTGTGTTTACTTTGAGAGAGCTTGGAGCTAGGGGCTGATCTTATACTTTGTTTCTCCTTTGAGAGAAGATTTGAACCCTCTCTATCTCTTTCTTTTATGATATCTATTTCAATCATGTTTTTGATTTCAATTGATATGTCGGAGTAGTTTCATAGTTAGGTTTAGGGTTTTCAAGGGTTTTTGATGAATTGTTGAATTGATTATATTATTGGGATTAATTGTTAGAGTTCTTGGCCTTAGGTTGTTCTCAAAGCTAATTCTAGGAGAGCCTGACGAGTGCAATTGGAATTTAGATCTTAGGTTAATCGATTAGAACGCAACATGCGAGTTGATAATCTGATCTATCTAAGGTGAGCAAAATTACTTATTCGCAAAGGAATTTGGTTTAGGGATTTTGTGAACATATCGAACCAGAACGTTAAGGCTGATTTATATTCTTAGGATTTGCAAAGAAATTTGGGATTCTGGAATTTAGATTTAGATAGTTTACGCAACGACAGTTGGTTAATTATAGCTTAGTGATTTGAGTTCTAGAACGGTTCTTAATTCTAATCCCAATAATTGATTGATTCGCAGTTCTGACAATTCCTGAGATTTCCCTATGCCTAGCGTTTTCCCTCATTGATTTCACTTCATTTATTTATTTTGCAATGCTATTTCATTACAATTATTCTTATTTAGCTTAATACTTTTACTGACAATCTATTGTGTAACCAAGTCCTTGTGGATTCGATCCCTAAGTACTACAGTGATCTCTTAATTTGAGAGAGTAGCTCAGGGTAAATTTGAGCATATCAATGCTGAAACCACACCTTTGGATGTGAATATGAAGAATCAATGCTTTCATTGCCAAGGATTTGACCATTTCAAGTTTAGAATCCCAAAAACAGAGTTATGACCCTTCATGATAGAAATGAAAGAGAATAGAAGTGTTGAAGTCTCAAAGTAGTTGAAGCATGCTACCAAGGTGGAGAAGTAAGTCAAAGTAAGAAATTATTATTATAGCTTATCCCATAGTACTGTTAGTTCTTTGAATCTTATAGGAGTTTCTAATGGTGAATTTAGGATTTGTAGAAAAAAGACTCATATGGAGGATGAAACCACACCTTTGTATGTGAATATGAAGAATCAATGCTTTCATTGCCAAGGATTTGACCATTTTCAAGTTTAGAATCCCAAAAACAGAATTATGACCCTTCATGATAGAAATGAGAGTAAATAGAAGTGTTGAAGCATGCTACCAAGGTGAAGAAGGAAGTCAAAGTAAGAAACAAGTATTATAGCTTATCCCACAGTTCTGTTAGTTCTTTGAATCCTATAGAAAATTCTAAAGGTTAATTTGGGAGTTGAAGAAAGAAGACTCATCTGAAGGCTGAAACAACACGTTTTGATGTGCATACGAATAATCAATGCTTTCATTTCCATGGATTTAACCATTTTGAAAGTTAGAATCCCAAAAATGGAGTTATGACCAATCATGATAGAAATGAGAGCGAAAAGAAGCATTGAAGTCTCAAAGTAGTTGAAGCATGCTACCAAGGTGTGAAAGAAAGTCAAAGTAAGAAACAAGTATTATATAGCTTATCCCACAGTTCTGTTAGTTCTTTAAATCTTATAGGAGTTTCTAATGGTGAATTTGGGATTTGTAGAAAGAAGACTCATATGGAGGCTGAAACCACACCTTTGGATGTGAATATGAAGAATCAATGCTTTCATTGCCAAGGATTTGACCATTTCAAGTTTAGAATCCCAAAAACATAATTAAGACCCTTCATGATAGAAATAAGAGTGAATAGAAGCATTGAAGTGTCAAAGTAGTTGAAGCATGCTACCAAGGTGGAGAAGCAAGTCCAAGTAAGAAACAAGTGTTATACCTTATCCCACAGTTCTGTTAGTTCTTTGAATCCTATAGGAGTTTTTGATGGTGAATTTAGGATTTGTAGAAAAAAGACTCATATGGAGGCTGAAACCACACCTGTGGATGTGAATATGAAGAATCAATGCTTTCATTGCCAAGGATTTGACCATTTAGAATTCCTAAAACAGAATTATGACCCTTCATGATAGAAATGAGAGTGAATAAAAGTGTTGAAGTCTGAAAGTAGTTAAAGCATGCTACCAAGGTGGAGAAGCAAGTCAAAGTAAGAAACAAGCATTATAGCTTATCTTACAGTTCTGTTAGTTCTTTGAATCTTATAAGAGTTTCTAATGGTGAATTTGGGATTTGTAGAAAAAAGACTCATATGGAGGCTGGAACAACACCTTTGGATGTGAATATGATGAATCAATGCTTTCATTGCCAAGGATTTGACCAATTTCAAGTTTAGAATCCCAAAAACAGAATTATGGCCCTAAATGATAGAAATGAGAGTGAATAGAAGTGTTGAAGTCTCAAAGTAGTTGAAGCATGCTACCAACGTGGAGAAGCAAGTCAAAGTAAGAAACAAGTATTATAGTTTATCCCACAGTTCTGTTAGTTCTTCGAATCTAATAGAAGTTTCTAATGGTGAATTTGGGATTTGTAGAAAGAAGACTCATATGGAGGCTGAAACCACACCTTTGGATGTGAATATGAAGAATCAATGCTTTCATTGCCAAGGATTTGACCAATTTCAAGTTTAGAATCCCAAAAACAGAATTATGGCCCTTCATGATAGAAATGAGAGTGAATAGAAGTGTTGAAGTCTCAAAGTAGTTGAAGCATGCTACCAACGTGGAGAAGCAAGTCAAAGTAAGAAACAAGTATTATAGCTTATCCCACAGTTCTATTAGTTGTTTGAATCTTGTAGAAAATTCTAATGGTGAATTTAGGAGTTGTAGAAAGGAAGACTTATACGGAGGCTGAAACAACACGTTTTCATGTGAATCTGAATAATCAATGCTTTCATTTCCAAGGATTTAACCATTTTGATGTGAGAATCCCAAAAATGGAGTTATGAACATTCATGATAGAAATGATAGCGAATAGAAGCATTGAAGTCTCAAAGTAGTTGAAGCATGCTACCAAGGTTGAGAAGCAAGTCAAAGTAAGAAACAAGATTTATTGCTTATCCCACAGTTCTGTTAGTTCTTTAAATTTAATAGGAGTTTCCAAAGGTGAATTTGGGATTTGTAGAAAGAAGACTCATATGGAGGCTGAAACCACACCTTTGGATGTGAATATGAAGAATCAATGCTTTCATTGCCAAGGATTTCACCATTTTCAAGTTTAGAATCCCAAAAACAGAATTAGGACCCTTCATGATAGAAATGAGAGTAAATAGAAGTGTTGAAGTATCAAAGTAGTTGAAGCATGCTACCAAGGTGAAGAAGCAAGTCAAAGTAAGAAACATGTATTATAGCTTATCCCACAATTCTGTTAGTTCTTTGAAACTTATAGAAAATTCTAATGGAGAATTTGGGAGTTGTAGAAAGAAGACTCTTATGGAGGCTGAAACAACACGTTTTGATGTGAATACGAATAATCAATGCTTTCATTTCCAAGGATTTAACCATTTTAAAAGTTAGAATCTCAAAAATGGAGTTATGACCATTCATGATAGAAAAGAGAGCGAATAGAAGCATTGAAGTCTCAAAGTAGTTGAAGCATGCTACCATGGTGGAGAAAGCAAGTCAAAGTAAGAAACAAGTATTATAGCTTATCCCACAGTTCTGTTAGTTGTTTGAATCTTATAGAAAATTCTAATAATGAATTTGGGAGTTGTAGAAAAAAGACTCATACGGAGGCTGAAACAACACGTTTTCATGTGACCACGAATAATCAATGCTTTCATTTCCAAGGATTTAACCATTTTCAAGCTTAGAATCCCAAAAACAGAGTTATGACCCTTCACGATAGAAATGAGAGTGAATAGAAGTGTTCAAGTCTCAAAGTAGTTGAAGCATGCTACCAAGGTGGAGAAGAAGGTCAAAGTAAGAAACAAGTATTATAGTTTATCCCACAGTTCTGTTAGTTCTTTGAATCTAATAGAAGTTTCTAATGGGGAATTTGGGATTTGTAGAAAGAAGACTCATATGGAGGCTGAAACCACACCTTTGGATGTGAATATGAAGAATCAGTGCTTTCATTGCCAAGGATTTGATCATTTTCAAGTTTAGAATCTCAAAAACAGAATTATGACCCTTCATGATAGAAATGAGAGTAAATAGAGGTGTTGAAGTATTAAAGTAGTTGAAGCATGCTACCAAGGTGAAGAAGCAAGTCAAAGTAAGAAACAAGTATTATAGCTTATCCCAAAATTCTGTTAGTTCTTTGAAACTTATAGAAAATTCTAATGGAGAATTTGGGAGTTGTAGAAAGAAGACTCATACGGAGGCTGAAACAACACGTTTTGATGTGAATACGAATAATCAATGCTTTCATTTCCAAGGATTTACCCATTTTAAAAGTTAGAATCCCAAAAATGGAGTCATGACCATTCATGATAGAAAAGAGAGCGAATAGAAGCATTGAAGTCTCAAAGTAGTTGAAGCATGCTACCAAGGTGGAGAAGCAAGTCAAAGTAAGAAACAAGTATTATAGCTTATCCCACAGTTCTGTTAGTTCTTTAAATCTTATAGGAGTTTCTAATGGTGAATTTGGGATTTGTAGAAAGAAGACTCATATGGAGGCTAAAACCACACCTTTGGATGTGAATAAAAAGAATCAATGCTTTCATTGCCAAGGATTTAACCATTTTCAAGTTTAGAATCCGAAAAACAGAATTATGACCCTTCATGATAGAAATGAGAGTAAATAGAAGTGTGGAAGTATCAAAGTAGTTGAAGAATGCTACCAAGGTGAAGAAGCAAGTCAAAGTAAGAAACAAGTATACCTTATCCCACAGTTCTGTTAGTTCTTTGAGAGATTATAGAAAATTCTAATGGTGAATTTGGGAGTTGTAGAAAGAAGACTCATACGGAGGCTGAAACAACACGTTTTGATGTGAATACGAATAATCAATGCTTTCATTTCCAAGGATTTAACCATTTTGAAAGTTAGAATCCCAAAAATGGAGTTATGACCAATCATGATAGAAATGAGAGCGAATAGAAGCATTGAAGTCTCAAAGTAGTTGAAGCATGCTACCAAGGTGTGGAAGAAAGTCAAAGTAAGAAACAAGTATTATAGCTTATCTCACAGTTCTGTTAGTTCTTTAAATCTTATAGGAGTTTCTAATGGTGAATTTGGGATTTGTAGAAAGAAGACTCATATGGAGGCTGAAACCACACCTTTAGATGTGAATATGAAGAATCAATGCTTTCATTGCCAAGGATTTGACCATTTCAAGTTTAGAATCCCAAAAACATAATTAAGACCCTTCATTATAGAAATGAGAGTGAATAGAAGCATTGAAGTGTCACAATAGTTGAAGCATGCTACCAAGGTGGAGAAGCAAGTCAAAGTAAGAAACAAGTATTATACCTTATCCCACAGTTCTGTTAGTTCTTTAAATCTTATAGGAGTTTTTGATGGTGAATTTAGGATTTGTAAAAAGAAGACTCAGATGTAGGCTGAAACCACACCTGTGGATGTGAATATGAAGAATCAATGCTTTCATTGCCAAGGATTTGACCATTTCAAGTTTAGAATCCGAAAAACAGAATTATGACCCTTCACGATAGAAATGAGAGTGAATAAAAGTGTTGAAGTATCAAAGTAGTTAAAGCATGCTACCAAGGTGGAGAAGCAAGTCAAAGTAAGAAACAAGCATTATAGTTTATCTTACAGTTCTGTTAGTTCTTTGAATCTTATAAGAGTTTCTAATGGTGAATTTGGGATTTGTAGAAAAAGACTCATATGGAGGCTGGAACAACACCTTTGGATGTGAATATGAAGAATCAATGCTTTCATTGCCAAGGATTTAACCATTTTCAAGCTTAGAATCCCAAAAACAGAGTTATGACCCTTCACGATAGAAATGAGAGTGAATAGAAGTGTTCAAGTCTCAAAGTAGTTGAAGCATGCTACCAAGGTGGAGAAGCAAGTCAAAGTAAGAAACAAGTATTATAGTTTATCCCACAGTTCTGTTAGTTCTTTGAATCTAATAGAAGTTTCTAATGGTGAATTTTGGATTTGTAGAAAGAAGACTCATATGGAGGCTGAAACCACACCTTTGGATGTGAATATGAAGAATCAGTGCTTTCATTGCCAAGGATTTGACCATTTTCAAGTTTAGAATCCGAAAAACAGAATTATGACCCTTCATGATAGAAATGAGAGTAAATAGAAGTGTTGAAGTATCAAAGTAGTTGAAGAATGCTACCAAGGTGAAGAAGCAAGTCAAAGTAAGAAACAAGTATTATAGCTTATCCCACAATTCTGTTAGTTCTTTGAAACTTATAGAAATTTCTAATGGAGAATTTGGGAGTTGTAGAATAAAGATATTGAGATATAAAAGGGATATGACCATTTATATTAGTATTGAGATGTATTTTATTTATCTCATTGTATTAGGGCTGCCTTCCTTCTCTTCTATAAAAGGAAGGAACCTCTTTTTTTATGTTAATAGAATTCAGCCTATTTTGGCTTTCTCTCTTACAAACCACGCCTCTGTCTCTTCTCTCCTCATTCTCTCTATTGTTCAACAATAATCTCTCATGTTCCGCAATAATCTCTTAATCTTACATGGTATCAGAGCAAGGTTACTGATTCTCTGTTTCTACTCAATCATCTCCAGCCATTTTCTTATTCTTCATTCACCACAAATCTCTGCTTGTGTTTGTTTCTCTTGTCTATGCTTGAAGATCTCAGCAGATCTCTGTCCCATATCTGCAGATTAACCTTCATTGCTGGCTCTATTGATCTTCAGCTCTCTTCTAGTGTTGACAGATTTTCGGAGTTACTGTAGCAACAGTGACACCATCAGATCTTGTGATTTCTAAGAAAAGGGGTAATCTTTTTCTGCAATATTTGGTAAATTCAACTAAGTCTGGCTTCACTTAAGACTCAGTCTATAGGATTCTAGTATCATTGGTTACTTGGGAAGTTAGGTACAATCTGGGATTTTATTGGTGTGGCTTGTGAGAAAAGCTGAAGCATGGAATCTTCAAAACCTGTTGCTATACCAGTTACTCTCAAAGGTGTGAACTACTTGCTCTGGGCTAGAACCACCAAGACAAATCTCTGTGGTCGTGGTCTTTGGAATCACATTGAAACCCAAGAGAAGAAAGCAATCACGAATGGAGATGGAACTGAAATCTGTGAAGATTCAAAAGCTGAAGATGGCAAATGGTTTCAAGAAGATCAGGGAGTTCTTGGAGTACTTCAAAACTCACTTGAAGCCTCAATTCTTGAAGCTTATTCGTATTGTGAGACAGCAAAGGAGCTATGGGACACACTCAAGAATGTCTTTGGGAATGTCTCCAACCTTACCCGAGTGTTCGAAGTCAAGAAAGCCATCAATAACCTCAGCCAAGAAGATCTTGAATTCACAAAGCACTTTGGAAAATTCAGATCACTGTGGGCTGAACTAGAGATGCTCAGACCTTTCTCGGTGGATCCAATAATTCTCAAGGAAAGGGGTGAGCAAGACAAGGTCTTTGGTCTGCTTCTCACTTTGAATCTAGCTTACAATGATCTCATCAAGCACATTCTTAGAGCTGAGAAGTTATCAAGCTTAGATGAGGTGTGCTCTCAAATCCAACGTGAACAAGGCTCAGTAGGTCTCTTCAGTGACAAAGGGGAAATGGTTTTGGCACACAAAGTTACTTTCAAGTCTGAAGATAGGAAGATCCTTGTGTGTGATCACTGCAAGAAGAAAGGCCATATCAAGGATAAGTGTTGGATTCTACACCCTCATCTTAAACCAGCAAAGTTCAAGCTACAAGCTAACTACTCTCAAGGATCCTCAACTGAGCAAGCTCAAGCCGGACCATCTCAAGCAGGACCGTCTAAGCAGGGGGAGGAGCTTGCTATGGTTACCTACACCAATGACTTTGTAAGGAAGTTAGACCTGGAGGCCCTCATCAGATCCATAGCCTCCCTCAAGGATAAGGAATCTGGTATCACTCACTTTGCCTCTTTACCAAATTCACATAATAAAATATTAATTGTTGATTCTGGTGCTTCTCATCATATGATTAGCAATCGTAATCTCATTAATAATGTTGAACCTGCTAGTGGAAATGTTGTAATCGCAAATGGTGATAAAATTCCCATAAGAGGGATAGGAGATTTAAAACTATGTGATAAGAACTCTAAAGCCTTCTTTATGCCAGAGTTCACATCCAATCTTGTATCTGTAAAAAGGGCCACCAATGATCTGAATTGCTATGCCATATTTGGTCCTAACAGCTTTCATTTTCAGGATATTGATAATGGGAAGGTTCTTGGAGGGGGAAACACTAAGGGGGACTTGTACACTCTCGCAGATTCTCGAACCATGAAAACTGAATCCCTTTATATTAGTTCCTGTTATGCTGTTAGTTCTAATAAAGTGTGGCATGATAGACTTGGTCATCCACATGCTCGTGCTTTAAAGATAATGTTACCCCAGGTTGTTTTTGATAATGATAAGTGTGAAGCTTGTATTTTAGGAAAACATTGCAAAACTGTTTTTCCTAAATCTTCCACTATGTATGAAAAATGCTTTGATATTGTGCATTCTGATGTATGGACTCCTCCATGTTTATCTCGGGATAATAAGAAATATTATGTAACATTTATTGATGAAAAATCGAAATACACATGGATCACATTGCTTACATCTAAGGATAGGGTATTTGATGCATTGGTGAATTTTCAGACATATGTTACCAATCATTTCAATGCCAAGATCAAGGTATTCAGGTCAGACAATGGGGGAGAATATACTAGCCAAAAGTTTAAAGAGCACTTAGCCAAGCATGGAATTCTACACCAAACTAGCTGCCCCTACACACCGCAACAAAATGGTGTAGCTGAAAGGAAGAATAGGCATCTTATGGAGGTGGCTCGGTCGATGATGTTTCACACAAATGTACCAAGGAGATTCTGGAGTGATGCAGTGATGGCAGCCTGCTACGTCATCAATAGGATACCAACAAGAATCCTAAGTGATAGAACTCCATTTCAGGTATTAAATCAAACCAAACCCTCCATTGAACACTTACGAGTTTTTGGATGTGTTTGTTTTGTACTAAGACCAGGTGCACTAAGGGATAAGCTAGAAGCCAAGAGCACAAGATGCATGTTTCTGGGCTACTCTACTACTCAAAAGGGCTACAAGTGCTATGACTTCACAAGAAACCGAATCATTGTGTCAAGGGAAGTCAAGTTCATTGAGCACCAGGGTTACTAGGACAAACAGGATTGGGATAGTTTGAAGGATTTGGCACGATCTCCTTCTGATAGAGCTTCTACTCTGCACCATCTCCTGAGTCATCATGGCAATCCTCCTCCTCCACCTCCGAGAGGAGATCACTCAGAAACTCCAGAAACTATAACCCATACCAACAATGGGAATAGTCAGGAAGCTCCAAACACCATGGATGATGCTGAAACCACTCATGAGGAACAAAACCCACTTGACATGGAACAAGACCAAGTTCAAGATGAGGTAGTTACTACTGAAGAAGTGGTTCAAGAGGAGGATCAACACCATGGCGTGGAGCCAGAACAAAATCCTCCACTAAGGAGGAGTACAAGACAAAAGTTTGGTCCGGAGCATTGGAAGCAAACTAGAGTCTACTTCAACAATCAAGCTGTGGCCCATCCTATACAAGCTGTATGTTCACTTGCCCTTTTTCCACCTTCTCACCAAGCTTTCCTTGGCAAAATCGATGCTCATTGGATTCCCAAGAGTTATGAAGAAGCCAAAGACAGTGAAGAATGGTTGGGAGCTATTGATGATGAGAAAGGTGCTATGGAAAGGAACCAAACATGGGATGAAGCAGATTTACCTCCTGGAAAGAAGGCTGTTAGCTCCAGATGGATATTCACTATCAAGTATCTGAGCAATGGAGATATTGAGAGGTACAAAGCAAGGTTGGTGGCCAGAGGGTTCACACAGACATATGGTGAAGACTACACAGATACATTTGCTCTTGTAGCTAAGCTCCATATGGTTAGAGTTTGCTTGTCCTTAGCCGTAAATCTAGACTGGGAGCTATGGCAAATGGATGTGAAGAATGCCTTCTTGCAAGTAGAACTTGAAGATGAAGTGTACATGACACCACCACCAGGCCTTGAAGACTCCATTGCACCTGGGAAAGTTCTAAGGCTCAAGAAAGTGATCTATGGGCTGAAGCAATCTCCAAGGGCATGGTACCACAAACTCAGCACAACTCTTCAAGAGAAAGGATTCAAGAAATCTGAAGCTGATCATACCTTGTTCACTCTTCAAAGCTCCAAAGGAATCATTGTGGTCTTAGTCTATGTGGATGACCTTATCATTTCCGGCAATGATAAGGAAGGTATTCAAGAAACTAAAGCATTTCTTAAGACTATCTTTGATATTAAGGACCTTGGAGAACTAAAATACTTTCTAGGGATTGAAATTTGCCGTTCCCCGGAAGGCTTATTTCTTTCACAAAGAAAGTATTCTCTTGATTTGTTGAATAAGACAGGAAAACTTGGAGCTAAACCAGCCAAAACTCCTTTTGAAGATGGCTACAAGGTCAGGCGAAAGGGGGAGACAAGGACTGCAAAGGATGGGAAAGAAGAGAAGGACCCATTAGACAATCCATATGAGGATCCTCTCCAATACCGAACACTAGTGGGTAAGCTCATTTACTTGACACTTACTAGACCAGATTTATGCTTTTCTGTTTCTCAGGTGAGTCAACACATGCAAAACCCCACTGTATATCATTGGAGCATGGTGGAGAGGATACTAAGGTACATCAAAGGAAGTCCTGGCCAAGGTATATGGATGGGGAATAATGGGAGCGCTGAGATGGTTGGTTATTGTGATGCGGATTATGCTGGCGATACGAATGATAGGAAGTCAACTACTGGTTATTGCACGTTTGTTAGGGGAAACTTGGTGACATGGAAGACTAAGAAGCAGAAAGTGGTGTCTTGTTCAAGTGCTGAATCAGAATATAGAGCTATGAGGAAGCTCACAAATGAACTGGTTTGGCTCAAGGCGCTTCTCACTGATCTAGGCATTGAAACCAAGAAACCCATCACGATGCATTGTGACAACCAAACAGCCATACACATAGCCAGCAACTCGGTGTTCCATGAGAGGACAAAGCACATAGAAGTTGACTGCCACAAAGTTCGAGAGAAGATCGAAGAAGGAGTCACACTACCATGCTTTACAAGGAGTGAAGATCAATTATCAGACACCTTCACCAAAGCCGCAAGTCTCAAGGTTTGCAAACACATTTATAGCAAACTCGGGCTTGTGGATCCAACTCATCCATGATCATATCACATGCTGATAGACGTTATGCTCTTTTCCTCATCATATATAGTGTTTTTCCCATGTGGTTTTATTTATGATGAGGTTTTTACCGAGGTAACGTCTATGTAGAGCATTATGTTTTTCCTCATCATATATAGTGTTTTTCCCAAGTGGTTTTATTTCTGATGTAGGATAATGCCTGTGTATGTCAGTGATCATTTCCCATCCTCATAGACGTTATGCTCTTTTCCTCATCATATATAGTGTTTTTCCCATGTGGTTTTATTTATGATGAGGTTTTTACCGAGGTAACGCCTGTGCAGGTCCAAGCATAGCCTTTGTTCACCGACGGCTAAGCTTGAGGGGGAGTATTGAGATATAAAAGGGATATGTCCTTTTATATTAGTATTTAGATGTATTTTATTTATCTCATTGTATTAGGGCTGCCTTCTTTCTCTTTTATAAAAGGAAGGAACCTCTTTTTTATGTTAATAGAATTCAGCCTATTTTGGCTTTTTCTCTTACAAACCACGCCTCTGTCTCTTCTCTCCTCTTTCTCTCTATTGTTCAACAATAATCTCTCATGTTCCGCAATAATCTCTTAATCTTACAGAAGACTCATATGGAGGCTGAAACAACACGTTTTGATGTGAATACGAATAATCAATGCTTTCATTTCCAAGGATTTAACCATTTTAAAAGTTAGAATCCCAAAAATGGAGTTATGACCATTCATGATAGAAAAGAGAGCGAATAGAAGCATTGAAGTCTCAAAGTAGTTGAAGCATGCTACCAAGGTGGAGAAGCAAGTCAAAGTAAGAAACAAGTATTATAACTTATCCCACAGTTCTATTAGTTCTTTAAATCTTATAGAAAATTCTAATGGTGAATTTGGGAGTTGTAGAAAGAAGACTCATACGGAGGCTGAAACAACACGTTTTCATATGAATACGAATAATCAATGCTTTCATTTCCTAGGATTTAACCATTTTAAAAGTTAGAATCTCAAAAATGGAGTTATGACCATTCATGATGAAAAGAGAGCGAAAAGAAGCATTGAAGTCTCAAAGTAGTTGAAGCATGCTACCAAGGTGGAGAAGTAAGTCAAAGTAAGAAACAAGTATTATAGCTTATCCCACAGTTCTGTTAGTTCTTTGAATCTTATAGAAAATTCTAATGGTGAATTTGGGAGTTGTTGAAAGAAGACTCATACGGAGGCTGAAACAACGCGTTTTCATGTGAATACGAATAATCAATGCTTTCATTTCCAAGGATTTAACCATTTTGAAAGTTAGAATCCCAAAAATGGAGTTATGACCATTCATGATAGAAATGATAGCGAATAGAAGCATTGAAGTCTCAAAGTAGTTGAAGCATGCTACCAAGGTGGAGAAGCAAGTCAAAGTAAGAAACAAGATTTATTGCTTATCCCACAGTTCTGTTAGTTCTTTAAATCTTATAGGAGTTTCTAAAGGTGAATTTTGGATTTGTAGAAAAAAGACTCATATGGAGGCTGAAACCACACCTTTGGATGTGAATATGAAGAATAAATGCTTTCATTGCCAAGGATTTGACCATTTTCAAGTTTACAATCCCAAAAACAGAATTATAACCCTTCATGATAGAAATGAGAGTAAATAGAAGTGTTGAAGTATCAAAGTAGTTGAACCATGCTACCAAGGTGAAGAAGCAAGTCAAAGTAAGAAACAAGTATTATAGCGTATCCCACAATTCTATTAGTTCTTTGAAACTTATAGAAAATTCTAATGGAGAATTTGGGAGTTGTAGAAAGAAGACTCATATGGAGGCTGAAACAACACGTTTTGATGTGAATACGAATAATCAATGCTTTCATTTCCAAGAATTTAATAATTTTAAAAGTTAGAATCCTAAAAATGGAGTTATGACCATTCATGATAGAAAAGAGAGCGAATAGAAGCATTGAAGTCTCAAAGTAGTTGAAGCATGCTACCAAGGTGGAGCAGCAAGTCAAAGTAAGAAACAAGTATTATACCTTATCCCACAGTTCTGTTAGTTCTTTAAATCTTATAGGAGTTTCTAATGGTGAATTTGGGATTTGTAGAAAGAAGACTCATATAGAGGCTAAAACCACACCTTTGGATGTGAATATGAAGAATCAATGCTTTCATTGCCAAGGATTTGACCATTTTCAAGTTTAGAATCCGAAAAACAGAATTATGACCCTTCATGATAGAAATGAGAGTAAATATAAGTGTTGAAGTATCAAAGTAGTTGAAGAATGCTACCAAGGTGAAGAAGCAAGTCAAAGTAAGAAACAAGTATAGCTTATCCCACAGTTCTGTTAGTTCTTTGAATCATTTAGAAAATTCTAATGGTGAATTTGGGAGTTGTAGAAAGAAGACTCATACGGAGGCTGAAACAACACGTTTTCATGTGAATACGAATAATCAATGCTTTCTTTTCCAAGGATTTAACCATTTTGAAAGTTAGAATCCCAAAAATGGAGTTATGACCATTCATGATAGAAATGATAGCGAATAGAAGCATTGAAGTCTCAAAGTAGTTGAAGCATGCTACCAAGGTGGAGAAGCAAGTCAAAGTAAGAAACAAGATTTATTGCTTATCCCACAGTTCTGTTAGTTCTTTAAATCTTATAGGAGTTTCTAAAGGTGAATTTTGGATTTGTAGAAAGAAGACTCATATGGAGGCTGAAACCACACCTTTGGATGTGAATATGAAGAATAAATGCTTTCATTGCCAAGGATTTAACCATTTTCAAGTTTAGAATCTCAAAAACATAATTATGACCCTTCATGATAGAAATGAGAGTAAATAGAAGTGTTGAAGTATCAAAGTAGTTGAACCATGCTACCAAGGTGAAGAAGCAAGTCAAAGTAAGAAACAAGTATTATAGAGTATCCCACAATTCTGTTAGTTCTTTGAAACTTATAGAAAATTCTAATGGAGAATTTGGGAGTTGTAGAAAGAAGACTCATATGGAGGCTAAAACAACACGTTTTGATGTGAATACGAATAATCAATGCTTTCATTTCCAAGGATTTAACAATTTTAAAAGTTAGAATCCCAAAAATGGAGTTATGACCATTCATGATAGAAAAGAGAGCGAATAGAAGCATTGAAGTCTCAAAGTAGTTGAAGCATGCTACCAAGGTCGAGAAGCAAGTCAAAGTAAGAAACAAGTATTATACCTTATCCCACAGTTCTGTTAGTTCTTTAAATCTTATAGGAGTTTCTAATGGTGAAGTTGGGATTTGTAGAAAGAAGACTCATATGGAGGCTAAAACCACACCTTTGGATGTGAATAGGAAGAATCAATGCTTTCATTGCCAAGGATTTGACCATTTTCAAGTTTAGAATCCGAAAAACAGAATTATGACTCTTCATGATAGAAATGAGAGTAAATAGAAGTGTTAAAGTATCAAAGTAGTTGAAAAATGCTACCAAGGTGAAGAAGCAAGTCAAAGTAAGAAACAAGTATAGCTTATCCCACAGTTCTGTTAGTTCTTTGAATCTTATAGAAAATTCTAATGGTGAATTTGGGAGTTGTAGAAAGAAGACTCATACGGAGGCTGAAACAACACGTTTTCATGTGAATACGAATAATCAATGCTTTCATTTCCAAGGATTTAACCATTTTGAAAGTTAGAATCCCAAAAATGGAGTTATGACCATTCATGATAGAAATGATAGCGAATAGAAGCATTGAAGTCTCAAAGTAGTTGAAGCATGCTACCAAGGTGGAGAAGCAAGTCAAAGTAAGAAACAAGATTTATTGCTTATCCCACAGTTCTGTTAGTTCTTTAAATCTTATAGGAGTTTCTAAAGGTGAATTTTGGATTTGTAGAAAGAAGACTCATATGGAGGCTGAAACCACACCTTTGGATGTGAATATGAAGAATAAATGCTTTCATTGCCAAGGATTTGACCATTTTCAAGTTTACAATCCCAAAAACAGAATTATAACCCTTCATGATAGAAATGAGAGTAAATAGAAGTGTTGAAGTATCAAAGTAGTTGAACCATGCTACCAAGGTGAAGAAGCAAGTCAAAGTAAGAAACAAGTATTATAGCTTATCCAACAATTCTGTTAGTTCTTTGAAACTTATAGAAAATTCTAATGGAGAATTTGGGAGTTGTAGAAAGAAGACTCATATGGAGGCTGAAACCACACGTTTTGATGTGAATACGAATAATCAATGCTTTTATTTTCAAGGATTTAACCATTTTAAAAGTTAGAATCCCAAAAATGGAGTTATGACCATTCATGATAGAAAAGAGAGCGAATAGAAGCATTGAAGTCTCAAAGTAGTTGAAGCATGCTACCAAGGTGGAGAAGCAAGTCAAAGTAAGAAACAAGTATTGTAGCTTATCCCATAGTTCTGTTAGTTCTTTGAATCTTATAGGAGTTTGTAATGGTGAATTTGGGATTTGTAGAAAGAAGACTTATATAGAGGCTGAAACCACACCCTTGGATGTGAATATGAAGAATCAATGCTTTCATTGCCAAGGATTTGACCATTTCAAGTTTAGAATTCCTAAAACAGAATTATGACCCTTCATGATAGAAATGAGAGTGAATAAAAGTGTTGAAGTCTGAATGTAGTTAAATCATGCTACCAAGGTGGAGAAGCAAGTCAAAGTAAGAAACAAGTATTATACCTTATCCCACAGTTCTGTTAGTTCTTTGAGTCTTATAGGAGTTCGTAATGGTGAATTGGGGATTTGTAGAAAGAAGACTCATATGGAGGCTGAAACCACACCTTTGGATGTGAATATGAAGAATCAATGCTTTCATTTGCAAGGATTTAACCATTTTCAAGCTAAGAAACCAAAAAACAGAGTTATGACCCTTCATGATAGAAATGAGAGTGAATAAAAGTGTTCAAGTCTCAAAGTAGTTGAAGCATGCTACCAAGGTGGAGAAGCAAGTCAAAGTAAGAAACAAGTATTATAGTTTATCCCACAGTTCTGTTAGTTCTTTGAATCTAATAGAAGTTTCTAATGGTGAATTTGGGATTTGTAGAAAGAAGACTCATATGGAGGCTAAAACCACACCTTTGGATGTGAATATGAAGAATCAATGCTTTCATTGCCAAGGATTTGACCATTTCATGTTTAGAATCCCAAAAACATAATTAAGACCCCTCATGATAGAAGTGAGAGTGAATAGAAGCATTGAAGTCTCAAAGTAGTTGAAGCATGCTACCAAGGTGGAGAAGCAAGTCAAAGTAAGAAACAAGTATTACACCTTATCCCAAAGTTCTGTTAGTTCTTTGAATCTTATAGGAGTTTGTAATGGTGAATTTGGGATTTGTAGAAAGAAGACTCATATGGAGGCTGAAACAACACGTGTTGATGTGAATACGAATAATCAATGCTTTCATTTCCAAGGATTTAACCATTTTAAAAGATAGAATCCCAAAAATGGAGTTATGACCATTAATGATAGAAAAGAGAGCGAATAAAAGCATTGAAGTCTCAAAGACGTTAAAGCATGCTACCAAGGTGGAGAAGCAAGTCAAAGTAAGAAACAAGTATTATAGCTTATCCCACAGTTCTGTTAGTTCTTTGAATCTTATAGGAGTTTGTAATGGTGAATTTGGGATTTGTAGAAAGAAGACTGATATGGAGGCTGAAACCACACCTTTGGATGTGAATATGAAGAATCAATGCGTTCATTGCCAAGGATTTGACCATTTCAAGTTTAGAATCCCAAAAACATAATTAAGACCCTTCATGATAGAAGTGAGAGTGAATAGAAGCATTGAAGTCTCAAAGTAGTTGAAGCATGCTACCAAGGTGGAGAAGCAAGTCAAAGTAAGAAACAAGTATTACACCTTATCCCACAGTTCTGTTAGTTCTTTAAATCTTATAGGAGTTTGTAATGGTGAATTTGGGATTTGTAGAAAGAAGACTCATATGGAGGCTGAAACCACACCTTTGGATGTGAATATGAAGAATCAATGCTTTCATTGTCAAGGATTTGACCATTTCAAGTTTAGAATTCCTAAAACAGAATTATGACCCTTCATGATAGAAATGAGAGTGAATAAAAGTGTTGAAGTCTTTAAGTAGTTAAAGCATGCTACCAAGGTGGAGAAGCAAGTCAAAGTAAGAAACAAGCATTATAGCTTATATTACAGTTCTGTTAGTTCTATGAATCTTATAAGAGTTTCTAATGGTGAATTTGGGATTTGTAGAAAGAAGACTCATATGGAGGCTGGAACAACACCTTTGGATGCGAATATGAAGAATCAATGCTTTCATTGCCAAGGATTTAACCATTTTCAAGCTAAGAAACCCAAAAACAGAGTTATGACCCTTCATGATAGAAATGAGAGTGAATAGAAGTGTTCAAGTCTCAAAGTAGTTGAAGCATGCTACCAAGGTGGAGAAGCAAGTCAATGTAAGAAACAAGTATTATAGTTTATCCCACAGTTCTGTTAGTTCTTTAAATCTAATAGAAGTTTCTAATGGTGAATTTTGGATTTGTAGAAAGAAGACTCATATGGAGGCTAAAACCACACCTTTGGATGTGAATATGAAGAATCAATGCTTTCATTGCCAAGGATTTGACCATTTTCAAGTTTAGAATCCCAAAAACAGAATTATGACCCTTCATGATATAAATGAGAGTAAATAGAAGTGTTGAAGTATCAAAGTAGTTGATGCTACCAAGGTGAAGAAGCAAGTCAAAGTAAGAAACAAGTATTATAGCTTATCCCACAATTCTGTTAGTTCTTTGAAACTTATAGAAAATTCTAATGGAGAATTTGGGAGTTGTAGAAAGAAGACTCATACGGAGGCTGAAACAACACGTTTTGATGTGAATACGAATAATCAATGCTTTCATTTCCAAGGATTTAACCATTTTAAAAGTTAGAATCCCAAAAATGGAGTTATGACCATTCATGATAGAAAAGAGAGCGAATAGAAGCATTGAAGTCTTAAAGAAGTTGAAGCATGCTACCAAGGTGGAGAAGCAAGTCAAAGTAAGAAACAAGTATTATAGCTTATCCCACAGTTCTGTTAGTTCTTTGAATCTTATAGGAGTTTGTAATGGTGAATTTGGGATTTGTAGAATGAAGACGTATATGGAGGCTGAAACCACACCTTTGGATGTGAATATGAAGAATCAATGCTTTCATTGCCAAGGATTTGACTATTTCAAGTTTCGAATCCCAAAAACATAATTAAGACCCTTCATGATAGAAGTGAGAGTTAATAGAAGCATTGAAGTCTCAAAGTAGTTGAAGCATGCTACCAAGGTGGAGAAGCAAGTCAAAGTAAGAAACAAGTATTACACCTTATCCCACAGTTCTGTTAGTTCTTTGAATCTTATAGGAGTTTGTTATGGTGAATTTGGGATTTGTAGAAAGAAGACTTATATAGAGGCTGAAACCACACCTTTGGATGTGAATATGAAGAATCAATGCTTTCATTGCCAAGGATTTGACCATTTCAAGTTTAGAATTCCTAAAACAGAATTATGACCCTTCATGATAGAAATGAGAGTGAATAAAAGTGTTGAAGTCTGAATGTAGTTAAATCATGCTACCAAGGTGGAGAAGCAAGTCAAAGTAAGAAACAAGCATTATAGCTTATATTACAATTCTGTTAGTTCTTTGAATCTTATAAGAGTTTCTAATGGTGAATTTGGGATTTGTAGAAAGAAGACTCATATGGAGGCTGGAACAACACCTTTGGATGCGAATATGAAGAATCAATGCTTTCATTGCCAAGGATTTAACCATTTTCAAGCTAAGAAACCCAAAAACAGAGTTATGACCCTTCATGATAGAAATGAGAGTGAATAGAAGTGTTCAAGTCTCAAAGTAGTTGAAGCATGCTACCAAGGTGGAGAAGCAAGTCAAAGTAAGAAACAAGTATTATAGTTTATCCCACAGTTCTGTTAGTTCTTTGAATCTAATAGAAGTTTCTAATGGTGAATTTGGGATTTGTAGAAAGAAGACTCATATGGAGGCTAAAACCACACCTTTGGATTTGAATATGAAGAATCAATGCTTTCATTGCCTAGGATTTGACCATTTTCATGTTTAGAATCCGAAAAACAGAATTATGATCCTTCATGATAGAAATGAGAGTAAATAGAAGTGTTGAAGTATCAAAGTAGTTGAAGAATGCTACCAAGGTGAAGAAGCAAGTCAAAGTAAGAAACAAGTATTATAGCTTATCCCACAGTTCTGTTAGTTCTTTGAATCTTATAGAAAATTCTAATGGTGAATTTGGGAGTTGTAGAAAGAAGACTCATACGGAGGCTGAAACAACACGTTTTCATGTGAATACAAATAATCAATGCTTTCGTTTCCAAGGATTTAACCATTTTGAAAGTTAGAATCCCAAAAATTGAGTTATGACCATTCATGATAGAAATGATAGCGAATAGAAGCATTGAAGTCTCAAAGTAGTTGAAGTATGCTACCAAGGTGGAGAAGCAAGTCAAAGTAAGAAACAAGATTTATTGCTTATCCCACAGTTTTGTTAGTTCTTTAAATCTTATAGGAGTTTCTAATTGTGAATTTGGGATTTGTAGAAAGAAGACTCATATGGAGGCTGAAACCACACCTTTGAATGTGAATATGAAGAATCAATGCTTTCATTGCCAAGGATTTGACCATTTCATGTTTAGAATCCCAAAAACATAATTAAGACCCCTCATGATAGAAGTGAGAGTGAATAGAAGCATTGAAGTCTCAAAGTAGTTGAAGCATGCTACCAAGGTGGAGAAGCAAGTCAAAGTAAGAAACAAGTATTACACCTTATCCCAAAGTTCTGTTAGTTCTTTGAATCTTATAGGAGTTTGTAATGGTGAATTTGGGATTTGTAGAAAGAAGACTCATATGGAGGCTGAAACAACACGTGTTGATGTGAATACGAATAATCAATGCTTTCATTTCCAAGGATTTAACCATTTTAAAAGATAGAATCCCAAAAATGGAGTTATGACCATTCATGATAGAAAAGAGAGCGAATAAAAGCATTGAAGTCTCAAAGACGTTGAAGCATGCTACCAAGGTGGAGAAGCAAGTCAAAGTAAGAAACAAGTATTATAGCTTATCCCACAGTTCTGTTAGTTCTTTGAATCTTATAGGAGTTTGTAATGGTGAATTTGGGATTTGTAGAAAGAAGACTGATATGGAGGCTGAAACCACACCTTTGGATGTGAATATGAAGAATCAATGCGTTCATTGCCAAGGATTTGACCATTTCAAGTTTAGAATCCCAAAAACATAATTAAGACCCTTCATGATAGAAGTGAGAGTGAATAGAAGCATTGAAGTCTCAAAGTAGTTGAAGCATGCTACCAAGGTGGAGAAGCAAGTCAAAGTAAGAAACAAGTATTACACCTTATCCCACAGTTCTGTTAGTTCTTTAAATCTTATAGGAGTTTGTAATGGTGAATTTGGGATTTGTAGAAAGAAGACTCATATGGAGGCTGAAACCACACCTTTGGATGTGAATATGAAGAATCAATGCTTTCATTGTCAAGGATTTGACCATTTCAAGTTTAGAATTCCTAAAACAGAATTATGACCCTTCATGATAGAAATGAGAGTGAATAAAAGTGTTGAAGTCTGAATGTAGTTAAAGCATGCTACCAAGGTGGAGAAGCAAGTCAAAGTAAGAAACAAGCATTATAGCTTATATTACAGTTCTGTTAGTTCTATGAATCTTATAAGAGTTTCTAATGGTGAATTTGGGATTTGTAGAAAGAAGACTCATATGGAGGCTGGAACAACACCTTTGGATGCGAATATGAAGAATCAATGCTTTCATTGCCAAGGATTTAACCATTTTCAAGCTAAGAAACCCAAAAACAGAGTTATGACCCTTCATGATAGAAATGAGAGTGAATAGAAGTGTTCAAGTCTCAAAGTAGTTGAAGCATGCTACCAAGGTGGAGAAGCAAGTCAATGTAAGAAACAAGTATTATAGTTTATCCCACAGTTCTGTTAGTTCTTTAAATCTAATAGAAGTTTCTAATGGTGAATTTTGGATTTGTAGAAAGAAGACTCATATGGAGGCTAAAACCACACCTTTGGATGTGAATATGAAGAATCAATGCTTTCATTGCCAAGGATTTGACCATTTTCAAGTTTAGAATCCCAAAAACAGAATTATGACCCTTCATGATATAAATGAGAGTAAATAGAAGTGTTGAAGTATCAAAGTAGTTGATGCTACCAAGGTGAAGAAGCAAGTCAAAGTAAGAAACAAGTATTATAGCTTATCCCACAATTCTGTTAGTTCTTTGAAACTTATAGAAAATTCTAATGGAGAATTTGGGAGTTGTAGAAAGAAGACTCATCAAGGCTGAAACAACACGTTTTGATGTGAATACGAATAATCAATGCTTTCATTTCCAAGGATTTAACCATTTTAAAAGTTAGAATCCCAAAAATGGAGTTATGACCATTCATGATAGAAAAGAGAGCGAATAGAAGCATTGAAGTCTTAAAGAAGTTGAAGCATGCTACCAAGGTGGAGAAGCAAGTCAAAGTAAGAAACAAGTATTATAGCTTATCCCACAGTTCTGTTAGTTCTTTGAATCTTATAGGAGTTTGTAATGGTGAATTTGGGATTTGTAGAATGAAGACTGATATGGAGGCTGAAACCACACCTTTGGATGTGAATATGAAGAATCAATGCTTTCATTGCCAAGGATTTGACTATTTCAAGTTTAGAATCCCAAAAACATAATTAAGACCCTTCATGATAGAAGTGAGAGTTAATAGAAGCATTGAAGTCTCAAAGTAGTTGAAGCATGCTACCAAGGTGGAGAAGCAAGTCAAAGTAAGAAACAAGTATTACACCTTATCCCACAGTTCTGTTAGTTCTTTGAATCTTATAGGAGTTTGTTATGGTGAATTTGGGATTTGTAGAAAGAAGACTTATATAGAGGCTGAAACCACACCTTTGGATGTGAATATGAAGAATCAATGCTTTCATTGCCAAGGATTTGACCATTTCAAGTTTAGAATTCCTAAAACAGAATTATGACCCTTCATGATAGAAATGAGAGTGAATAAAAGTGTTGAAGTCTGAATGTAGTTAAATCATGCTACCAAGGTGGAGAAGCAAGTCAAAGTAAGAAACAAGCATTATAGCTTATATTACAATTCTGTTAGTTCTTTGAATCTTATAAGAGTTTCTAATGGTGAATTTGGGATTTGTAGAAAGAAGACTCATATGGAGGCTGGAACAACACCTTTGGATGCGAATATGAAGAATCAATGCTTTCATTGCCAAGGATTTAACCATTTTCAAGCTGGAAATCCCAAAAATGGAGTTATGACTCTTCATGATAGAAAGGAGACTGAATAGAAGTGTTGAAGTCTCAAAGTAGTTGAAGCATGCTACCAACGTGGAGAAGCAAGTCAAAGTAAGAAACAAGTATTATAGTTTATCCCACAGTTCTGTTAGTTCTTCGAATCTAATAGAAGTTTCTAATGGTGAATTTGGGATTTGTAGAAAGAAGACTCATATGGAGGCTAAAACCACACCTTTGGATGTGAATATGAAGAATCAATGCTTTCATTGCCTAGGATTTGACCATTTTCATGTTTAGAATCCGAAAAACAGAATTATGATCCTTCATGATAGAAATGAGAGTAAATAGAAGTGTTGAAGTATCAAAGTAGTTGAAGAATGCTACCAAGGTGAAGAAGCAAGTCAAAGTAAGAAACAAGTATTATAGCTTATCCCACAGTTCTGTTAGTTCTTTGAATCTTATAGAAAATTCTAATGGTGAATTTGGGAGTTGTAGAAAGAAGACTCATACGGAGGCTGAAACAACACGTTTTCATGTGAATACAAATAATCAATGCTTTCGTTTCCAAGGATTTAACCATTTTGAAAGTTAGAATCCCAAAAATTGAGTTATGACCATTCATGATAGAAATGATAGCGAATAGAAGCATTGAAGTCTCAAAGTAGTTGAAGTATGCTACCAAGGTGGAGAAGCAAGTCAAAGTAAGAAACAAGATTTATTGCTTATCCCACAGTTTTGTTAGTTCTTTAAATCTTATAGGAAATTCTAATTGTGAATTTGGGATTTGTAGAAAGAAGACTCATATGGAGGCTGAAACCACACCTTTGGATGTGAATATGAAGAATCAATGCTTTCATTGCCAAGGATTTCACTATTTTCAAGTTTAGAATCCCAAAAACAGAATAATGACCCTTCATGATAGAAATGAGAGTAAATAAAAGTGTTGAAGTATCAAAGTAGTTGAAGCATGCTACCAAGGTGAAGAAGCAAGTCAAAGTAAGAAACAAGTATTATAGCTTATCCCACAATTCTGTTAGTTCTTTGAAACTTATAGAAAATTCTAATGGAGAATTTGGGAGTTGTAGAAAGAAGACTCATATGGAGGCTGAAACAACACGTTTTGATGTGAATACGAATAATCAATGCTTTCATTTCCAAGGATTTAACCATTTTAAAAGTTAAAATCCCAAAAATGGAGTTATGACCATTCATGATAGAAATGAGAGCAAATTGAAGCATTGAAGTCTCAAAATAGTTGAAGCATGCTACCAAGGCCGGGAAGAAACTCAAAGTAAGAAACAAATATTATAGCTTATCTCACAGTTCTGTTAGTTCTTTAAATCTTATAGGAGTTTCTAATGGTGAATTTGGGATTTGTAGAAAGAAGACTCATATGGAGGCTTAAACCACACCTTTGGATGTGAATATGAAGAATCAATGCTTTCATTGCCAAGGATTTGACCATATCAAGTTTAGAATCCCAAAAACATAATTAAAACCCTTCATGATAGAAATGAGAGTGAATAGAAGCATTGAAGTCATAAAGTAGTTGAAGCATGCTACCAAGGTGGAGAAGCAAGTCAAAGTAAGAAACAAGTATTATACCTTATCCTACAGTTCTGTTAGTTCTTTGAATCTTATAGGAGTTTGTAATGGTGAATTTGGGATTTGTAGAAAGAAGACTCATATGGAGGCTGAAACCACACATGTGGATGTGAATATGAAGAATCAATGCTTTCATTGCCAAGGATTTGACCATTTCATGTTTAGAATTCCTAAAACAGAATTATGACCCTTCATGACAGAAATGAGAGTGAATAAAAGTGTTGAAGTCTGAAAGAAGTTAAAGCATGCTACCAAGGTGGAGAAGCAAGTCAAAGTAAGAAACAAGCATTATAGCTTATATTACAGTTCTGTTAGTTCTTTGAATCTTATAAGAGTTTCTAATGGTAAATTTGGGATTTGTAGAAAGAAGACTCATATGGAGGCTGGAACAACACCTTTGGATGCGAATATGAAGAATCAATGCTTTCATTGCCAAGGATTAAACCATTTTCAAGCTAAGAATCCCAAAAACAGAATTATGGCCCTTCATGATAGAAATGAGACTGAATAGAAGTGTTGAAGTCTCAAAGTAGTTGAAGCATGCTACCAACGTGGAGAAGCAAGTCAAAGTAAGAAACAAGTATTATAGTTTATCCCACAGTTCTGTTAGTTCTTCGAATCTAATAGAAGTTTCTAATGGTGAATTAGGGATTTGTAAAAAGAAGACTCATATGGAGGCTGAAACCACACCTTTGGATGTGAATATGAAGAATCAATGCTTTCATTGCCAAGGATTTGACCAATTTCAAGTTTAGAATCCCAAAAACAGAATTATGGCCCTTCATGATAGAAATAAGAGTGAATAAAAGTGTTGAAGTCTCAAAGTAGTTGAAGCATGCTACCAACGTGGAGAAGCAAGTCAAAGTAAGAAACAAGTATTATAGCTTATCCCTTAGTTCTGTTAGTTCTTTGAATCTTATAGAAGTTTCTAATGGTGAATTTAGGATTTATAGAAAGAAGACTCATATGGAGGCTAAAACCACACCTTTGGATGTGAATATGAAGAATCAATGCTTTCATTGCCAAGGATTTGACCATTTTGATGTTTAGAAACCGAAAAACAGAATTATGATCCTTCATGATAGAAATGAGAGTAAATAGAAGTGTTGAAGTATCAAAGTAGTTGAAGAATGCTACCAAGGTGAAGAAGCAAGTCATAGTAAGAAACAAGTATTATAGCTTATCCCAAAGTTCTGTTAGTTCTTTGAATCTTATAGAAAATTCTAATGGTGAATTTAGGAGTTGTAGAAAGAAGACTCATACGGAGGCTGAAACAACACATTTTCATGTGAATACGAATAATCAATGCTTTCATTTCCAAGGATTTAACCATTTTGAAAGTTAGAATCCCAAAAATGGAGTTTTGACCATTCATGATAAAAATGATAGCGAATAGAAGCATTGAAGTCTCAAAGTAGTTGAAGCATGCTACCATGGTGGAGAAGCAAGTCAAAGTAAGAAACAAGATTTATTGCTTATCCCACAGTTCTGTTAGTTCTTTAAATCTTATAGGAGTTTCTAATGGTGAATTTAGGATTTGTAGAAAGAAGACTCATATGGAGGCTGAAACCACACCTTTGGATGTAAATATGAAGAATCAATGCTTTCATTGCCAAGGATTTCACCATTTTCAAGTTTAGAATCCCAAAAACAGAATTATGACCCTTCATGATAGAAATTAGAGTGAATAGAACTGTTGAAATCTCAAAGTAGTTGAAGCATGCTACCAACGTGGAGAAGCAAGTCAAAGTAATAAATAAGTATTATAGCTTATCCCATAGTTCTGTTAGTTCTTTGAATCTTATAGGAGTTTCTAATGGGGAATTTGGGATTTTTAGAAAGAAGACTTATATGGAGGCTGAAGCCACACCTTTGGATGGGAATATGAAGAATCAATGCTTTCATTGCCAAGGATTTAACCATTTTCCAGTTTAGAAACCCAAAAATATAATTAAGACCCTTCATGATAGAAATGAGAGTAAATAGAAACGTTGAAATCTCAAAGTAGTTGAAGCATGCTACCAACGTGGAGAAGCAAGTCAAAGTAATAAATAAGTATTATAGCTTATCCCATAGTTCTGTTAGTTCTTTGAATCTTATAGGAGTTTCTAATGGGGAATTTGGGATTTTTAGAAAGAAGACTTATATGGAGGCTGAAACAACACCTATTGATGTGAATACGAATAATCAATGCTTTCATTTCCAAGGATTTAACCATTTTAAAAGTTAGAATCCCAAAAATGGAGTTATGACCATTCATGATAGAAAAGAGAGCGAATAGAAGCATTGAAGTCTCAAAGAAGTTAAAGCATGCTACCAAGGTGGAGAAGCAAGTCAAAGTAAGAAACAAGTATTATAGCTTATCCCACAGTTCTTTTAGTTCTTTGAATCTTATATGAGTTTGTAATGGTGAATTTGGGATTTGTAGAAATAAGACTGATTTGGAGGCTGAAACCACACCTTTAGATGTGAATATGAAGAATCAATGCTTTCATTGCCAAGGATTTGACCATTTCAAGTTTAGAATCCCAAAAACATAATTAAGACCCTTCATGATAGAAGTGAGAGTGAATAGAAGCATTGAAGTCTCAAAGTAGTTGAAGCATGCTACCAAGGTGGAGAAGCAAGTCAAAGTAAGAAACAAGTATTATACCTTATCCCACAGTTCTGTTAGTTCTTTGAATCTTATAGGAGTTTGTAATGGTGAATTTGGGATTTGTAGAAAGAAGACTGATATGGAGGCTGAAACCACACCTGTGGATGTGAATATGAAGAATCAATGCTTTCATTGCCAAGGATTTGACCATTTCAAGTTTAGAATTCCTAAAACAGAATTATGACAATTCATGATAGAAATGAGAGTAAATAAAAGTGTTGAAGTCTGAAAGTAGTTAAAGCATGCTACCAAGGTGGAGAAGCAAGTCAAAGTAAGAAACAAGCATTATAGCTTATATTACAGTTCTGTTAGTTCTTTGAATCTTATAAGAGTTTCTATTGGTGAATTTGGGATTTGTAGAAAGAAGACTCATATGGAGGCTGGAACAACACCTTTGGATGCGAATATGAAGAATCAATGCTTTCATTGCCAAGGATTTAACCATTTTCAAGCTAAGAAACCCAAAAACAGAGTTATGACCCTTCATGATAGAAATGAGAGTGAATAGAAGTGTTCAAGTCTCAAAGTAGTTGAAGCATGCTACCAAGGTGGAGAAGCAAGTCAAAGTAAGAAACAAGTATTATAGTTTATCCCACAGTTCTGTTAGTTCTTTGAATCTAATAGAAGTTTCTAATGGTGAATTTGGGATTTGTAGAAAGAAAACTCATATGGAGGCTAAAACCACACCTTTGGATGTGAATATGAAGAATCAATGCTTTCATTTCCAAGGATTTAACCATTTTGAAATGTTTAGAATCCGAAAAACAGAATTATGATCCTTCATGATAGAAATGAGAGTAAATAGAAGTGTTGAAGTATCAAAGTAGTTGAAGAATGCTACCAAGGTGAAGAAGCAAGTCAAAGTAAGAAACAAGTATTATAGCTTATCCCACAGTTCTGTTAGTTCTTTGAATCTTATAGAAAATTCTAATGGTGAATTTGGGAGTTGTAGAAAGAAGACTCATACGGAGGCTGAAACAACACGTTTTCATGTGAATACAAATAATCAATGCTTTCGTTTCCAAGGATTTAACCATTTTGAAAGTTAGAATCCCAAAAATTGAGTTATGACCATTCATGATAGAAATGATAGCGAATAGAAGCATTGAAGTCTCAAAGTAGTTGAAGTATGCTACCAAGGTGGAGAAGCAAGTCAAAGTAAGAAACAAGATTTATTGCTTATCCCACAGTTTTGTTAGTTCTTTAAATCTTATAGGAAATTCTAATTGTGAATTTGGGATTTGTAGAAAGAAGACTCATATGGAGGCTGAAACCACACCTTTGGATGTGAATATGAAGAATCAATGCTTTCATTGCCAAGGATTTCACTATTTTCAAGTTTAGAATCCCAAAAACAGAATAATGACCCTTCATGATAGAAATGAGAGTAAATAAAAGTGTTGAAGTATCAAAGTAGTTGAAGCATGCTACCAAGGTGAAGAAGCAAGTCAAAGTAAGAAACAAGTATTATAGCTTATCCCACAATTCTGTTAGTTCTTTGAAACTTATAGAAAATTCTAATGGAGAATTTGGGAGTTGTAGAAAGAAGACTCATATGGAGGCTGAAACAACACGTTTTGATGTGAATACGAATAATCAATGCTTTCATTTCCAAGGATTTAACCATTTTAAAAGTTAAAATCCCAAAAATGGAGTTATGACCATTCATGATAGAAATGAGAGCAAATTGAAGCATTGAAGTCTCAAAATAGTTGAAGCATGCTACCAAGGTCTGGAAGAAAGTCAAAGTAAGAAACAAATATTATAGCTTATCTCACAGTTCTGTTAGTTCTTTAAATCTTATAGGAGTTTCTAATGGTGAATTTGGGATTTGTAGAAAGAAGACTCATATGGAGGCTTAAACCACACCTTTGGATGTGAATATGAAGAATCAATGCTTTCATTGCCAAGGATTTGACCATATCAAGTTTAGAATCCCAAAAACATAATTAAAACCCTTCATGATAGAAATGAGAGTGAATAGAAGCATTGAAGTCATAAAGTAGTTGAAGCATGCTACCAAGGTGGAGAAGCAAGTCAAAGTAAGAAACAAGTATTATACCTTATCCTACAGTTCTGTTAGTTCTTTGAATCTTATAGGAGTTTGTAATGGTGAATTTGGGATTTGTAGAAAGAAGACTCATATGGAGGCTGAAACCACACATGTGGATGTGAATATGAAGAATCAATGCTTTCATTGCCAAGGATTTGACCATTTCATGTTTAGAATTCCTAAAACAGAATTATGACCCTTCATGACAGAAATGAGAGTGAATAAAAGTGTTGAAGTCTGAAAGAAGTTAAAGCATGCTACCAAGGTGGAGAAGCAAGTCAAAGTAAGAAACAAGCATTATAGCTTATATTACAGTTCTGTTAGTTCTTTGAATCTTATAAGAGTTTCTAATGGTAGAATTTGGGATTTGTAGAAAGAAGACTCATATGCAGGCTGAAACCACACCTTTGGATGTGAATATGAAGAATCAATGCTTTCATTGCCAAGGATTTGACCAATTTCAAGTTTAGAATCCCAAAAATAGAATTATGGCCCTTCATGATTGAAATGAGACTGAATAGAAGTGTTGAAGTCTAAAAGTAGTTGAAGCATGCTACCAACGTGGAGAAGCAAGTCAAAGTAAGAAACAAGTATTATAGTTTATCCCACAGTTCTGTTAGTTCTTCGAATCTAATAGAAGTTTCTAATGGTGAATTTGGGTTTGTAGAAAGAAGACTCACATGGAGGCTGAAACCACACCTTTGGATGTGAATATGAAGAATCAATGCTTTCATTGCCAAAGATTTGACCATTTTCAAGTTTAGAATCCCAAAAACAGAATTCTGACCCTTCATGATAGAAATGAGAGTGAATAGAAGTGTTGAAGTCTCAAAGTAGTTGAAGCATGCTACCAAGGTGGAGAAGCAAGTCAAAGTAAGAAACTATTATTATAGCTTATCCCACGGTACTGTTAGTTCTTTGAATCTTACAGGATTTTCTAATGGTGAATTTAGGATTTATAGAAAGAAGACTCATATGGAGGCTAAAACCACACCTTTGGATGTGAATATGAAGAATCAATGCTTTCATTGCCAAGGATTTGACCATTTTGATGTTTAGAAACCGAAAAACAGAATTATGATCCTTCATGATAGAAATGAGAGTAAATAGAAGTGTTGAAGTATCAAAGTAGTTGAAGAATGCTACCAAGGTGAAGAAGCAAGTCATAGTAAGAAACAAGTATTATAGCTTATCCCAAAGTTCTGTTAGTTCTTTGAATCTTATAGAAAATTCTAATGGTGAATTTAGGAGTTGTAGAAAGAAGACTCATACGGAGGCTGAAACAACACATTTTCATGTGAATACGAATAATCAATGCTTTCATTTCCAAGGATTTAACCATTTTGAAAGTTAGAATCCCAAAAATGGAGTTTTGACCATTCATGATAAAAATGATAGCGAATAGAAGCATTGAAGTCTCAAAGTAGTTGAAGCATGCTACCATGGTGGAGAAGCAAGTCAAAGTAAGAAACAAGATTTATTGCTTATCCCACAGTTCTGTTAGTTCTTTAAATCTTATAGGAGTTTCTAATGGTGAATTTAGGATTTGTAGAAAGAAGACTCATATGGAGGCTGAAACCACACCTTTGGATGTAAATATGAAGAATCAATGCTTTCATTGCCAAGGATTTCACCATTTTCAAGTTTAGAATCCCAAAAACAGAATTATGACCCTTCATGATAGAAATGAGAGTAAATAGAAGTGTTGAAATCTCAAACTAGTTGAAGCATGCTACCAACGTGGAGAAGCAAGTCAAAGTAATAAATAAGTATTATAGCTTATCCCATAGTTCTGTTAGTTCTTTGAATCTTATAGGAGTTTCTAATGGTGAATTTGGGATTTTTAGAAAGAAGACTCATATGGAGGCTGAAACCACACCTTTGGATGTGACTATGAAGAATCAATGCTTTCATTGCCAAGGATTTCACCATTTTCAAGTTTAGAATCCCAAAAACAGAATTATGACCCTTCATGATAGAAATGAGAGTAAATAGAAGTGTTGAAATCTCAAAGTAGTTGAAGCATGCTACCAACGTGGAGAAGCAAGTCAAAGTAATAAATAAGTATTATAGCTTATCACATAGTTCTGTTAGTTCTTTGAATCTTATAGGAGTTTCTAATGGTGAATTTGGGATTTGTAGAAGGAAGACTCATATGGAGGCTAAAACAACACGTTTTGATGTGAATACGAATAATCAATGCTTTCATTTCCAAGGATTTAACCATTTTAAAAGTTAGAATCCCAAAAATGGAGTTATGACCATTCATGATAGAAAAGAGAGCGAATAGAAGCATTGAAGTCTCAAAGAAGTTAAAGCATGCTACCAAGGTGGAGAAGCAAGTCAAAGTAAGAAACAAGTATTATAGCTTATCCCACAGTTCTTTTAGTTCTTTGAATCTTATATGAGTTTGTAATGGTGAATTTGGGATTTGTAGAAATAAGACTGATTTGGAGGCTGAAACCACACCTTTAGATGTGAATATGAAGAATCAATGCTTTCATTGCCAAGGATTTGACCATTTCAAGTTTAGAATCCCAAAAACATAATTAAGACCCTTCATGATAGAAGTGAGAGTGAATAGAAGCATTGAAGTCTCAAAGTAGTTGAAGCATGCTACCAAGGTGGAGAAGCAAGTCAAAGTAAGAAACAAGTATTATACCTTATCCCACAGTTCTGTTAGTTCTTTGAATCTTATAGGAGTTTGTAATGGTGAATTTGGGATTTGTAGAAAGAAGACTGATATGGAGGCTGAAACCACACCTGTGGATGTGAATATGAAGAATCAATGCTTTCATTGCCAAGGATTTGACCATTTCAAGTTTAGAATTCCTAAAACAGAATTATGACCCTTCATGATAGAAATGAGAGTAAATAAAAGTGTTGAAGTCTGAAAGTAGTTAAAGCATGCTACCAAGGTGGAGAAGCAAGTCAAAGTAAGAAACAAGCATTATAGCTTATATTACAGTTCTGTTAGTTCTTTGAATCTTATAAGAGTTTCTATTGGTGAATTTGGGATTTGTAGAAAGAAGACTCATATGGAGGCTGGAACAACACCTTTGGATGCGAATATGAAGAATCAATGCTTTCATTGCCAAGGATTTAACCATTTTCAAGCTAAGAAACCCAAAAACAGAGTTATGACCCTTCATGATAGAAATGAGAGTGAATAGAAGTGTTCAAGTCTCAAAGTAGTTGAAGCATGCTACCAAGGTGGAGAAGCAAGTCAAAGTAAGAAACAAGTATTATAGTTTATCCCACAGTTCTGTTAGTTCTTTGAATCTAATAGAAGTTTCTAATGGTGAATTTGGGATTTGTAGAAAGAAAACTCATATGGAGGCTAAAACCACACCTTTGGATGTGAATATGAAGAATCAATGCTTTCATTTCCAAGGATTTAACCATTTTGAAATGTTTAGAATCCGAAAAACAGAATTATGATCCTTCATGATAGAAATGAGAGTAAATAGAAGTGTTGAAGTATCAAAGTAGTTGAAGAATGCTACCAAGGTGAATAAGCAAGTCAAAGTAAGAAACAAGTATTATAGCTTATCCCACAGTTTTGTTAGTTCTTTAAATCTTATAGAAAATTCTAATGGTGAATTTGGGAGTTGTAGAAAGAAGACTCATACGGAGGCTGAAACAACACGTTTTCATGTGAATACGAATAATCAATGCTTTCATTTCCAAGGATTTAACCATTTTGAAAGTTAGAATCCCAAAAATGGAGTTTTGACCATTCATGATAGAACTGATAGCGAATAGAAGCATTGAAGTCTCAAAGTAGTTGAAGCATGCTACCATGGTGGAGAAGCAAGTCAAAGTAAGAAACAAGATTTATTGCTTATCCCACAGTTCTGTTAGTTCTTTAAATCTTATAGGAGTTTCTAATTGTGAATTTGGGATTTGTAGAAAGAAGACTCGTATGGAGGCTGAAACCACACCTTTGGATGTGAATATGAAGAATCAATGCTTTCATTGCGAAGGATTTCACTATTTTGAAGTTTAGAATCCCAAAAACTGAATTATGACCCTTCATGATAGCAATGAGAGTAAATAGAAGTGTTGAAGTATCAAAGTAGTTGAAGCATGCTACCAAGGTGAAGAAGCAAGTCAAGGTAAGAAACAAGTATTATAGCTTATCCCACAATTCTGTTAGTTCTTTGAAACATATAGAAAATTCTAATGGAGAATTTGGGGGGTTGTAGAAAGAAGACTCATATGGAGGCTGAAACAACACGTTTTGATGTGAAAACGAATAATCAATGCTTTCATTTCCAAGGATTTAACCATTTTAAAAGTTAGAATCCCAAAAATGGAGTTATGACCATTCATGATAGAAAAGAGAGCGAATAGAAGCATTGAAGTCTCAAAGTAGTTGAAGCATGCTACCAAGGTGGAGAAGCAAGTCAAAGTAAGAAACAAGTATTATAGCTTATCCCACAGTTCTGTTAGTTCTTTGAATCTTATAGGAGTTTGTAATGGTGAATTTGGGATTTGTAGAAAGAAGACTGATATGGAGGCTGAAACCACACCTTTGAATGTGAATATGAAGAATCAATGCTTTCATTGCCAAGGATTTGACCATTTCAAGTTTAGAATACCAAAAACATAATTAAGACCCTTCATGATAGAAATGAGAGTGAATAGAAGCATTGAAGTCTCAAAGTAGTTGAAGCATGCTACCAAGGTAGAGAAGCAAGTCAAAGTAAGAAACAAGTATTATACCTTATCCCACAGTTCTGTTAGTTCTTTGAATCTTATAGGAGTTTTTGATGGTGAATTTAGGATTTGTAGAAATAAGACTCATATGGAGGCTTAAACCACACCTGTGGATGTGAATATGAAGAATCAATGCTTTCATTGCCAAGGATTTGACCATTTCATGTTTAGAATTCCTAAAACAGAATTATGACCCTTCATGATAGAAATGAGAGTGAATAAAAGTGTTGAAGTCTGAAAGTAGTTAAAGCATGCTACCAAGGTGGAGAAGCAAGTCAAAGTAAGAAACAAGCATTATAGCTTATATTACAGTTCTGTTAGTTCTTTGAATCTTATTAGAGTTTCTAATGGTAAATTTGGGATTTGTAGAAAGAAGACTCATATGGAGGCTGGAACAACACCTTTGGATGTGATTATGAAGAATCAATGCTTTCATTGCCAAGGATTTAACCATTTTCAAGCTAAGAATCCCAAAAACAGAGTTATGACCCTTCATGATAGAAATGAGAGTGAATAGAAGTGTTCAAGTCTCAAAGTAGTTGAAGCATGCTACCAAGGTGGAGAAGCAAGTCAAAGTAAGAAACAAGTATTATAGTTTATCCCACAGTTCTGTTAGTTCTTTGAATCTAATAAAAGTTTCTAATGGTGAATTTAGGATTTGTAGAAAGAAGACTCATATGGAGGCTAAAACCAAACCTTTGGATGTGAATATGAAGAATCAATGCTTTCATTGCCAAGGATTTGACCATTTTCATGTTTAGAATCCGAAAAACAGAATTATGATCCTTCATGATAGAAATGAGAGTAAATAGAAGTGTTTAAGTATCAAAGTAGTTGAAGAATGCTACCAAGGTGAAGAAGTAAGTCAAAGTAAGAAACAAGTATTATAGCTTATCCCACAGTTCTGTTAGTTCTTTGAATCTTATAGAAAATTCTAATGGTGAATTTGGGAGTTATAGAAAGAAGACTCATACGGAGGCTGAAACAACACGTTTTGATGTGAAAACGAATAATCAATGCTTTCATTTCCAAGGTTTTAACCATTTTGAAAGTTAGAATCCCAAAAATGGAGTTTTGACCATTCATGATAGAACTGATAGCGAATAGAAGCATTGAAGTCTCAAAGTAGTTGAAGCATGCTACCATGGTGGAGAAGCAAGTCAAAGTAAGAAACAAGATTTATTGCTTATCCCACAGTTCTGTTAGTTCTTTAAATCTTATAGGAGTTTCTAATTGTGAATTTGGGATTTGTAGAAAGAAGACTCATATGGAGGCTAAAACCACACCTTTGGATGTGAATATGAAGAATCAATGCTTTCATTGCCAAGGATTTGACCATTTGCAAGTTTAGAATCCGAAAAACAGAATTATGACCCTTCATGATAGAAATGAGAGTAAATAGAAGTGTTAAAGTATCAAAGTAGTTGAAAAATGCTACCAAGGTGAAGAAGCAAGTCAAAGTAAGAAACAAGTATAGCTTATCCCACAGTTCTGTTAGTTCTTTGAATCTTATAGAAAATTCTAATGGTGAATTTGGGAGTTGTAGAAAGAAGACTCATACGGAGGCTGAAACAACACGTTTTCATGTGAATACGAATAATCAATGCTTTCATTTCCAAGGATTTAACCATTTTGAAAGTTAGAATCCTAAAAATGGAGTTATGACCATTCATGATAGAAAAGAAAGCGAATAGAAGCATTGAAGTCTCAAAGTAGTTGAAGCAAGTCAAAGTAAGAAACAAGTATTATAGCTTATCCCACAGTTCTGTTAGTTCTTTGAATCTTATAGGAGTTTGTAATGGTGAATTTGGGATTTGTAGAAAGAAGACTGATATGGAGGCTGAAACCACACCTTTGGATGTGAATATGAAGAATCAATGCGTTCATTGCCAAGGATTTGACCATTTCAAGTTTAGAATCCCAAAAACATAATTAAGACCCTTCATGATAGAAGTGAGAGTGAATAGAAGCATTGAAGTCTCAAAGTAGTTGAAGCATGCTACCAAGGTGGAGAAGCAAGTCAAAGTAAGAAACAAGTATTACACCTTATCCCACAGTTCTGTTAGTTCTTTGAATCTTATAGGAGTTTGTAATGGTGAATTTGAGATTTGTAGAAAGAAGACTCATATGGAGGCTGAAACCACACCTTTGGATGTGAATATGAAGAATCAATGCTTTCATTGTCAAGGATTTGACCATTTCAAGTTTAGAATTCCTAAAACAGAATTATGACCCTTCATGATAGAAATGAGAGTGAATAAAAGTGTTGAAGTCTGAATGTAGTTAAAGCATGCTACCAAGGTGGAGAAGCAAGTCAAAGTAAGAAACAAGCATTATAGCTTATATTACAGTTCTGTTAGTTCTATGAATCTTATAAGAGTTTCTAATGGTGAATTTGGGATTTGTAGAAAGAAGACTCATATGGAGGCTGAAACCACACCTTTGGATGTGAATATGATGAATCAATGCTTTCATTGCCAAGGATTTGACCAATTTCAAGTTTAGAATCCCAAAAACACAATTATGGCCCTTCATGATAGAAAGGAGACTGAATAGAAGTGTTGAAGTCTCAAAGTAGTTGAAGCATGCTACCAACGTGGAGAAGCAAGTCAAAGTAAAAAAAACAAGTATTATAGTTTATCCCACAGTTCTGTTAGTTCTTCGAATCTAATAGAAGTTTCTAATGGTGAATTTGGGATTTGTAGAAAAAAGACTCATATGGAGTCTGAAACCACACCTTTGGATGTGAATATGAAGAATCAATGCTTTCATTGCCAAGGATTTGACCAATTTCAAGTTTAGAATCCCAAAAAAAGAATTATGACCCTTCATGATAGAAATGAGAGTGAATAGAAGTGTTGAAGTTTCAAAGTAGTTGAAGCATGCTACCAAGGTGGAGAAGCAAGTCAAAGTAAGAAACTATTATTATAGCTTATCCCACGGTACTGTTAGTTCTTTGAATCTTACAGGATTTTCTAATGGTGAATTTAGGATTTGTAGAAAGAAGACTCATATGGAGGCTAAAACCACACCTTTGGATGTGAATATGAAGAATCAATGCTTTCATTGCCAAGGATTTGACCATTTTCAAGTTTAGAATCCCAAAAACAGAATTATGACCCTTCATGATATAAATGAGAGTAAATAGAAGTGTTGAAGTATCAAAGTAGTTGAAGCATGCTAACAAGGTGAAGAAGCATGTCAAAGTAAGAAACAAGTATTATAGCTTATCCCACAGTTCTGTTAGTTCTTTGAATCCTATAGAAAATTCTAATGGTGAATTTGGGAGTTGAAGAAAGAAGACTCATACGGAGGCTTAAACAACACGTTTTGATGTGAATACTGTAGATTTTGGGTTAAATTTGTTTGAAGATTAGCAAAGAAAACAAGTTTGATGTTTTTCCTTTTTGGCTGAACGTTTTTTTTTTCTACTTGACAATCAATAATAGTTACATAAGTCTTTATAGTTCAGATAACAAAAGGAGCAGCTCAAAATACAACAAGAAGCACCGCTTGTTTAGAAAAATATCACACAGCCTTTGTTGACTTTTTTGACGTGCTTGTGTGCCTTCTTCCTCCTATTGGGCTTCTCTTGACATACTTGTGTACGTTCTTCCTCCTATTGGGCCAATTTAAAAAGAAATTTGATGGACCTAATCAGGCTTGTCTTCTTTGGGCTCTCCTCTTGGGTCTTTTTCCACACCAACAATGTTTAATGGTGGAGAGGTGTGTGTTTGCTCCCTTTTAACATTCCCCCTCAAGATAGGCTGGGAAAAATCCAACAAGCCAATCTTGTAATGTAATGTATCACACATCTTTGAAGATGTTGCTTTGGTGAAAATGTCTGCCACTTGATCTGAGCTCTTCACAAAGGATGGAACTATGACACCTTCACGAACCTTCTCTCTGACGTAGTGGCAGTCAACCTGTATATGTTTTGTTCTTTCATGGAACACGGAGTTGGATGCTATGTGTATTGCCGCTTCATTGTCACAATGCAAGACAATAGGCTGAGATGATTCAATACCAAGGTCTTTAAGAAGATTCTTTAACCAAACAAGCTCTCCAGTAATGTTTGCCATGGCTTGGTATTCTGCCTCAGCACTTGATCTTGAGATGACATTCTGTTTCTTGCTTTTCCAGGTGACCAAGTTACCTCCAATAAAGGTACAATACCCAGTTGTAGACTTCCTATCAATTTTATTTCCTGCCCAATCAGCATCACAATACCCCACAATATCAGTGTTGGAGTTTCAACCCATCCATATACCTTTCCCTGGTGTACCTTTAATGTATCTTAATATTCTTTCAACCATTCTCCAATGATGCCTGCTTGGAGCATGCATATGCTCGCTCACTTGGTTGACTGCAAAACATATATCAGGTCGAGTAATGGTGAGATATATCAACTTACCCACCATCCTTTGGTATTGTTTCTCATTCGCAGCTGGTTCCCCCTTTGGCTCATCCTTATAGTTTTCCTCAATAGGTGTCTTGCATGGCTTTGAACCAAGCTTTCCTGTATCTGATAGTAGATCTAGAGCATACTTCCTTTGTGAGAGAAACAACCCATCATCAAGCTTACAAACTTCAATCCCAAGGAAATATCTCAGCTCACCTAAGTCTTTGATATCAAAGGACGCTTTAAGAAGCTCCTTAGTGTGCTTAATACCATCCACATCATCACCAGTTATGATTATATCATCAACATAGATGAGAACTACAACTATACCCTTTTCTCCTTGCATTGTGAATAAGGTATGATCTGCTTCGGATCTCTTGAATCCATCTTCAAGAAGGCAGCTGCTTAACCTTTGGTACCAAGCTCTAGGTGATTGATTAAGACTGTATATTGCCTTCTTGAGCTTGCACACTTTGCTTTTATCAGCTGAATCATGAAACCCCTCAGGTGGTGCCATATAAACTTCTTCTTCTAAGTCTCCTTGCAAGAAGGCATTCTTGACATCCATTTGCCAGAGATCCCATGATAGATTTGTTGCTATTGACAGAAGAACTCTTACTGAGTGCAGCTTAGCCACAGGAGCAAATGTCTCTGTGTAGTCTTCACCATATTTTTGAGTGTACCCCTTGGCAACTAGCCGAGCCTTGTACCTTTCAATCTCTCCTGAACTTGTGTACTTCATTGTGTAAACCCATCGACATCCCACAACTTTTTTATTACTTGGTAAATTAACCATACTCCAAGTACCATTCTTACGCATGGATGCAATTTCTTCTTGCATTGCTTTAACCCATACTTAAACAAACTTCCTTATAACTTGTGGGAACCTTGTGTTGCTCTATCTTGGAAAGAAAAGGCTTGGTGTTCACTTGGGAGATGAGAAACCGAACAATAGCCTTGGATTGGATGAGCAATGGCTTTTGTTGTAAGTAAACCCTTGTGTTCCTCCAGTTCTCTGGGCCATGTCTCACACTATTACTCCTTCTTAGAGGTGGGGCTGATTCTTCCTCAGATTCTGTCTCCTCAGAATCCTCAACAACTTCACCTTCTGACGAGGAAGTGCTAGATCCATCTTGTTGAGATTCCCCCTCTCCAGTATGTTCATTAGATTTTGGAGTAGACTCTCCTTCTTCAATGTGATCATTGTCCCCACCTTCCTCATCAGTGTCTCCAATTTGAGTTGTTTCTTGACTGTTCTCTTCACTCCTGGTTTGCGTTGGTTTTTGACCAACAAGTGTGTTTAAACCATCAAGGATAAATTGCAAGGTAGCTGCTTTGTCGTTGGGAGAAGTAAGGTCTTCTAAGCTCTTCCATTCTTTCTTATCAAAGAACCCACTAGCTTCATCAAACTTAACATCTCTGGAAATATACATTCTCCTGGCACTTGGTTCATAACATCTATACCCCTTTTGTGTTGATGAATACCCTATAAATATACATTTGATGCTCTTGGGTTCTAATTTGTTTCTCTGAGCCTCTGGAATAAAGACATAACACACGCATCCAAATACCCTCAGATGATTAATGCTTGGTTTAGTGCCATTCAGAACCTCATAGGGAGAAACTCCTTCAAGTTGTTTGGTTGGCAGTCGATTGATCAAGTAAGCCGCTGTCATAACTGCATCTCCCCAATATTCCTTGGGAACTCCTCTATCAAACATAAGTGTCCTTGCAATTTCCATTAAGTGTTTATTCTTGCGCTCAGACACGCCATTCTGCTGAGGAGTGTAGGCGCCAGATGTCTGGTGAACAATCCCTTGCTTCTCCAACAAGTTTTTAAACTGATTACTTGTATACTCTCCACCGTTGTCACTTTTGAAAACTTTTATCTTTGTCCCGTATTGTGTTAACACATAATTGTAGAACTTTTCAAAAGCTTCAAAAACATGACTTTTTGATGGCAAGAGAGTAACCCATGTATACTTGGACTTCTCATCAATAAAGGATACAAAATATTTATATTGATTTCGGGAAACACATGGGGCTGTCCAAACATCAGAATGAACTAGATCAAAGCATTGGTTATACACAGTAGATGACTCAGGAAAAACAACTCTACAATGCTTCCCCATGATGCATGCTTCACATCCTTGATGATCTTGATCTACCTCTGGAAAAACAAGTTTAAGGACCTGGGAGTGTGGATGACCAAGTCTAGCATGCCAAAAAGTGTCAACGCAACCAGACTTCATAGCTGAGTGAGTAGCAACCGGCTGAATACTATCCAAAACGTAAAGGCCATTCTTATTACTTCCTTCGCCAATAGTCTTCCCTGACTTATTGTCCTGAAACAATACATCATCAAAACTGAACACAACCAAACACTCAAGATCCTTTGTCACCTTTTGAACTGATAGTAAGTTGGACGTAAATTCTGGCATATATAGAGCTTTTGAGTTCTTACTAAACATTTCTAACTCTCCAATTCCTCTAATCGCTATATCTTGTCCATTAGCAATACTAACTTTCTCAGAGTGTGGTTTCACATTTGACAACAGTTCTGAGTCACTAATCATATGGTGTGTGGCCCCTGAGTCTATAATAATAGGTTTATGAAGCTCAGAACCTGAGAAGCTCTTACCAGATTCTGTCAGCTTGGTGATGCTCTTGATGAGTGCATCCAAGTCTGACCTTCTCACAACATCATCACCTCCAGCAGTAGCATTTCCTCTTGTAGTATGACTCATTTCCTTCATAGACTTTGGTTTCAAGTGAGGATTGAGCGTCCAGCATCTCTCTTTGGTATGTCCTGACTTCTTGCAATGATCACACCATACGTTTTTCCTCTTCTCAGTTGATTGAAATGAGCCTTTACTCACATAAGCTGTTTCACTAGTTCCTTGGAAGAGACCTTTTGATCCTTCCTCCTTCTGGATCATCATGCATACTTCATTTAGGCTAGGTAGCTTTTCAAACCTTAAGATATGGTGAATCAAACCCTTGAATGATCCATTAAGAGTAAGTAGAAGTCCAAAAACTTGATCTTGCTCACGCCTCTCATTCAACTCCTTCACATCAGTAGTGGGTGGTCTAAGCAGATCCAGTTCTGCCCATAGACCCCTGAATTCTCCAAAAAAGTCTTTGACCAATCGTTCCCCTTGTTGAATATTGTTCAAGGATTTCTTAACCTCAAAGATTCTGCTGAGATTAGAGATATTTCCATAAACACTCATAAGAGTGTCCCAAAGCTCCTTTGCAGTTTCACAATAGGAATATGCTACAAGGATGGATTGCTCTAGTGAACTTTGGAGAACCGCAAGAACAAGCTGGTCCTCTTGAATCCACTTATAATCATCTTGGCTGGTGCTGGCTTTGAGTGGAGACTCCACAGCTCCTTCATCCGCTTCAGCCTTCTTCTCCCTGTCTTTTGACATCTCTTGAGAACCTTCAATATGCTCCCATAAGCCACGGCTTCTCAAGGCAGTTCTTGTGGTTCTTGACCACAGAAGATAGTTGTCTCCTTTGAGAACAATTGGAAGAGTGATTTGTTTCTGATTCTCCATTTGGAAAACAGAGAGATAGTGTTTGTATTTGTGAAACAAAGTAGGTGTTTAAGAACTAATCTGCTCTGATACCATGTAGATTTTGGGTTAAATTTGTTTGAAGATTAGCAAAGAAAACAAGTTTGATGTTTTTCCTTTTTGGCTGAACGTTTTTTTTTCTACTTGACAATCAATAATAGTTACATAAGTCTTTATAGTTCAGATAACAAAAGGAGCAGCTCAAAATACAACAAGAAGCACCGCTTGTTTAGAAAAATATCACACAGCCTTTGTTGACTTTTTTGACGTGCTTGTGTGCCTTCTTCCTCCTATTGGGCTTCTCTTGACATACTTGTGTACGTTCTTCCTCCTATTGGGCCAATTTAAAAAGAAATTTGATGGACCTAATAAGGCTTGTCTTCTTTGGGCTCTCCTCTTGGGTCTTTTTCCACACCAACAATGTTTAATGGTGGAGAGGTGTGTGTTTGCTCCCTTTTAACAAATACGAATAATCAATGCCTTCATTTCCAAGGATTTAACCATTTTGAAAGTTAGAATCCCAAAAATGGAGTTATAACCAATCATGATAGAAATGAGAGCGAATAGAAGCATTGAAGTCTCAAAGTAGTTGAAGCATGCTACCAAGGTGTGGAAGAAAATCAATGTAAGAAACAAGTATTATAGCTTATCCCACAGTTCTGTTAGTTCTTTAAATCTTATAGGAGTTTCTAATGGTGAATTTGGGATTTGTAGAAAGAAGACTCATATGGAGGCTGAAACCACACCTTTTGATGTGAATATGAAGAATCAATGCTTTCATTGCCAAGGATTTGACCATTTCAAGTTTAGAATCCCAAAAACATAATTAAGACCCTTCATGATAGAAATGAGAGTGAATAGAAGCATTGAAGTCTCAAAGTAGGTGAAGCATGCTACCAAGGTGGAGAAGCAAGTCAAAGTAAGAAACAAGTATTATACCTTATCCCACAGTTCTGTTAGTTCTTTGAATCTTATAGGAGTTTTTGATGGTCAATTTGGGATTTGTAAAAAGAAGACACATATGGAGGCTGAAACCACACCTGTGGATGTGAATATGAAGAATCAATGCTTTCATTGCCAAGGATTTGACCATTTCAAGTTTAGAATTCCTAAAACAGAATTATGACCCTTCATGATAGAAATGAGAGTGAATAAAAGTGTTGAAGTATGAAAGTAGTTAAAGCATGCTACCAAGGTGGAGAAACAAGTCAAAGTAAGAAACAAGCATTATAGCTTATATTACAGTTCTGTTAGTTCTTTGAATCTTATAAGAGTTTCTAATGGTAAATTTAGGATTTGTAGAAAGAACACTCATATGGAGGCTGGAACAACACCTTTGGATGTGAATATGAAGAATCAATGCTTTCATTGCCAAGGATTTGACCATTTTCAAGCTAAGAATCCCAAAAACAGAGTTATGACCCTTCATGATAGAAATGAGAGTGAATAGAAGTGTTCAAGTCTCAAAGTAGTTGAAGCATGCTACAAAGGTGGCGAAGCAAGTCAAAGTAAGAAACAAGTATTATAGTTTATCCCACAGTTCTGTTAGTTCTTTGAATCTAATAAAAGTTTCTAATGGTGAATTTAGGATTTGTAGAAAGAAGACTCATATGGAGGCTAAAACCAAACCTTTGGATGTGAATATGAAGAATCAATGCTTTCATTGCCAAGGATTTGACCATTTTCATGTTTAGAATCCGAAAAACAGAATTATGATCCTTCATGATAGAAATGAGAGTAAATAGAAGTGTTTAAGTATCAAAGTAGTTGAAGAATGCTACCAAGGTGAAGAAGCAAGTCAAAGTAAGAAACAAGTATTATAGCTTATCCCACAGTTCTGTTAGTTCTTTGAATCTTATAGAAAATTCTAATGGTGAATTTGGGAGTTGTAGAAAGAAGACTCATACGGAGGCTGAAACAACACATTTTCATGTGAATACGAATAATCAATGCTTTCATTTCCAAGGATTTAACCATTTTGAAAGTTAAAATCCCAAAAATAGAGTTTTGACCATTCATGATAGAAATGATAGCGAATAGAAGCATTGAAGTCTCAAAGTAGTTGAAGCATGCTACCAACGTGGAGAAGCAAGTCAAAGTAAGAAACAAGATTTATTGCTTATCCCACAGTTCTGTTAGTTCTTTAAATCCTATAGGAGTTTCTAATGGTGAATTTGGGATTTGTAGAAAGAAGACTCATATGGAGGCTGAAACCACACCTTTGGATGTGAATATGAAGAATCAATGCTTTCATTGCCAAGGATTTCACCATTTTCAAGTTTAGAATCCCAAAAACAGAATTATGACCCTTCATGATAGAAATGAGAGTAAATAGAAGTGTTGAAATCTCAAAGTAGTTGAAGCATGCTACCAACGTGGAGAAGCAAGTCAAAGTAATAAATAAATATTATAGCTTATCCCATAGTTCTGTTAGTTCTTTGAATCTTATAAGAGTTTCTAATGGTGAATTTGGGATTTTTAAAAAGAAGATTCATATGGAGGCTGAAACCACACCTTTGGATGTGAATATGAAAAATCAATGCTTTCATTGCCAAGGATTTAACAATTTTCAAGCTTAGAATCCCTAAAACAGAGTTATGACCCTTCATGATAGAAATGAGAGTGAATAGAAGTGTTGAAGTCTTAAAGTAGTTGAAGAATGCTACCAAGGTGGAGAAGCAAGTCAAAGTAAGAAATAAGTATTATAGCTTATCCCACAGTTCTGTTAGTTCTTTGAATCTAATAGAAGTTTCTAATGGTGAATTCGGGATTTGTAGAAAGAAGGCTGATATGGAGGCTGAAACCACACCTTTGGATGTGAATATGAAGAATCAATGCTATCATTGCCAAGGATTTGACCATTTTCAAGTTTAGAATCCCAAAAAAAGAATTATGACCCTTCATGATAGAAATGAGAGTGAATAGAAGTGTTGAAGTTTCAAAGTATTTGAAGCATGCTACCAAGGTGGAGAAGCAAGTCAAAGTAAGAAACTATTATTATAGCTTATCCCACGGTACTGTTAGTTCTTTGAATCTTACAGGATTTTCTAATGGTGAATTTAGGATTTGTAGAAAGAAGAGTCATATGGAGGCTGAAACCACACCTGTGGATGTGAATATGAAGAATCAATGCTTTCATTGCCAAGGATTTGACCATTTCAAGTTTAGAATTCCTAAAACAGAATTATGACCCTTCATGATAGAAATGAGACTGAATAAAAGTGTTGAAGTATGAAAGTAGTTAAAGCATGCTACCAAGGTGGAGAAACAAGTCAAAGTAAGAAACAAGCATTATAGCTTATATTATAAATCTGTTAGTTCTTTGAATCTTATAAGAGTTTCTAATGGTAAATTTGGGATTTGTAGAAAGAACACTCATATGGAGGCTGGAACAACACCTTTGGATGTGAATATGAAGAATCAATGCTTTCATTGCCAAGGATTTAACCATTTTCAAGCTAAGAATCCCAAAAACAGAGTTATGACCCTTCATGATAGAAATGAGAGTGAATAGAAGTGTTCAAGTCTCAAAGTAGTTGAAGCATGCTACCAAGGTGGAGAAGCAAGTCAAAGTAAGAAACAAGTATTATAGTTTATCCCACAGTTCTGTTAGTTCTTTGAATCTAATAGAAGTTTCTAATGGTGAATTCGGGATTTGTAGAAAGAAGACTCATATGGAGGCTGAAACCACACCTTTGGATGTGAATATGAAGAATCAATGCTTTCATTGCCAAGGATTTGACCATTTTCAAGTTTAGAATCCCAAAAAAAGAATTATGACCCTTCATGATAGAAATGAGAGTGAATAGAAGTGTTGAAGTTTCAAAGTATTTGAAGCATGATACCAAGGTGGAGAAGCAAGTCAAAGTAAGAAACTATTATTATAGCTTATCCCACGGTACTGTTAGTTCTTTGAATCTTACAGGATTTTCTAATGGTGAATTTAGGATTTGTAGAAAGAAGAGTCATATGGAGGCTAAAACCACACCTTTGGATGTGAATATGAAGAATCAATGCTTTCATTGCCAAGGATTTGACCATTTTGATGTTTAGAAACCGAAAAACAGAATTATGATCCTTTATGATAGAAATGACAGTAAATAGAAGTGTTGAAGTATCAAAGTAGTTGAAGAATGCTACCAAGGTGAAGAAGCAAGTCAAAGTAAGAAACAAGTATTATAGCTTATCCCACAGTTCTGTTAGTTCTTTGAATCTTATAGAAAATTCTAATGGTGAATTTGGGAGATGAGAAAGAAGACTCATACGGAGGCTGAAACAACACATTTTCATGTGAATACGAATAATCAATGCTTTCATTTCCAAGGATTTAACCATTTTGAAAGTTAGAATCCCAAAAATAGAGTTTTGACCATTCATGATAGAAATGATAGCGAATAGAAGCATTGAAGTCTCAAAGTAGTTGAAGCATGCTACCAACGTGGAGAAGCAAGTCAAAGTAAGAAACAAGATTTATTGCTTATCCCACAGTTCTGTTAGTTCTTTAAATCTTATAGGAGTTTCTAATGGTGAATTTGGGATTTGTAGAAAGCAGACTCATATGGAGGCTGAAACCACACCTTTGGATGTGAATATGAAGAATCAATGCTTTCATTGCCAAAGATTTCACCATTTTCAAGTTTAGAATCCCAAAAACAGAATTATGACCCTTCATGATAGAAATGAGAGTAAATAGAAGTGTTGAAATCTCAAACTAGTTGAAGCATGCTACCAACGTGGAGAAGCAAGTCAAAGTAATAAATAAGTATTATAGCTTATCCTATAGTTCTGTTAGTTCTTTGAATCTTATAAGAGTTTCTAATGGTGAATTTGGGATTTTTAAAAAGAAGATTCATATGGAGGCTGAAACCACACCTTTGGATGTGAATATGAAGAATCAATGCTTTCATTGCCAAGGATTTAACAATTTTCAAGCTTAGAATCCCAAAAACAGAGTTATGACCCTTCATGATAGAAATGAGAGTGAATAGAAGTGTTGAAGTCTTAAAGTAGTTGAAGAATGCTACCAAGGTGGAGAAGCAAGTCAAAGTAAGAAACAAGTATTATAGCTTATCCCATAGTTCTGTTAGGTCTTTGAATCTTATAGAAGTTTCTAATGGTGAATTTGGGATTTGTAGAAGGAAGACTCATATGGAGGCTGAAACAACACGTTTTGATGTGAATACGAATAATCAATGCTTTCATTTCCAAGGATTTAACCATTTTAAAAGTTAGAATCCCAAAAATGGAGTTATGACCATTCATGATGGAAAAGAGAGCGAATAGAAGCATTGAAGTCTCAAAGAAGTTAAAGCATGCTACCAAGGTGGAGAAGCAAGTCAAAGTAAGAAACAAGTATTATAGCTTATCCCACAGTTCTTTTAGTTCTTTGAATCTTATAGGAGTTTGTAATGGTGAATTTGGGATTTGTAGAAATAAGACTGATATGGAGGCTGAAACCATACCTTTGGATGTGAATATGAAGAATCAATGCTTTCATTGCCAAGGATTGACCATTTCAAGTTTAGAATCCCAAAAACATAATTAAGACCCTTCATGATAGAAGTGAGAGTGAATAGAAGCATTGAAGTCTCGATGTAGTTGAAGCATGCTACCAAGGTGGAGAAGCAAGTCAAAGAAAGAAACAAGTATTATACCTTATCCCACAGTTCTGTTAGTTCTTTGAATCTTATAGGAGTTTGTAATGGTGAATTTGGGATTTGTAGAAAGAAGACTTATATGGAGGCTGACACTACACCTGTGGATGTGAATATGAAGAATCAATGCTTTCATTGCCAAGGATTTGACCATTTCAAGTTTAGAATTCCTAAAACAGAATTATGACCCTTCATGATAGAAATGAGAGTGAATAAAAGTGTTGAAGTGTGAAAGTAGTTAAAGCATGCTACCAAGGTGGAGAAGCAAGTCAAAGAAAGAAACAAGCACTAGAGGTGATATTACAGGTCTGTTAGTTTTTGAATCTTATAAGAGTTTCTAATGGTGAATTTGGGCTTCGTAGACAGAAGACTCACATGGAGGCTGGCACAACACCTTTGGATGCGAATATGAAGAATCAATGCTTTCATTGCCAAGGATTTAACCATTTTCAAGCTAAGAAACCCAAAAACAGTGTTATGACCCTTCATGATAGAAATGAGAGTGAATAGAAGTGTTCAAGTCTCAAAGTAGTTGAAGCATGCTACCGAGGTGAAGAAGCAAGTCAAAGTAAGAAACAAGTATTATAGTTTATCCCACAGTTCTGTTAGTTCTCTGAATCTAATAGAAGTTTCTAATGGTGAATTTGGGATTTGTAGAAAGAAGACTCATATGGAGGCTAAAACCACACCTTTGGATGTGAATATGAAGAATCAATGCTTTCATTGCCAAGGATTTGACCATTTTCATGTTTAGAATCCGAAAAACAGAATTATGATCCTTCATGATAGAAATGAGAGTAAATAGAAGTGTTGAAGTATCAAAGTAGTTGAACAATGCTACCAAGGTGAAGAAGCAAGTCAAAGTAAGAAACAAGTATTATAGCTTATCCCACAGTTCTGTTAGGTCTTTGAATCTTATAGAAGTTTCTAATGGTGAATTTGGGATTTGTAGAAGGAAGACTCATATGGAGGCTGAAACAACACGTTTTGATGTGAATACGAATAATCAATGCTTTCATTTCCAAGGATTTAACCATTTTAAAAGTTAGAATCCCAAAAATGGAGTTATGACCATTCATGATGGAAAAGAGAGCGAATAGAAGCATTGAAGTCTCAAAGAAGTTAAAGCATGCTACCAAGGTGGAGAAGCAAGTCAAAGTAAGAAACAAGTATTATAGCTTATCCCACAGTTCTTTTAGTTCTTTGAATCTTATAGGAGTTTGTAATGGTGAATTTGGGATTTGTAGAAATAAGACTGATATGGAGGCTGAAACCATACCTTTGGATGTGAATATGAAGAATCAATGCTTTCATTGCCAAGGATTGACCATTTCAAGTTTAGAATCCCAAAAACATAATTAAGACCCTTCATGATAGAAGTGAGAGTGAATAGAAGCATTGAAGTCTCGATGTAGTTGAAGCATGCTACCAAGGTGGAGAAGCAAGTCAAAGAAAGAAACAAGTATTATACCTTATCCCACAGTTCTGTTAGTTCTTTGAATCTTATAGGAGTTTGTAATGGTGAATTTGGGATTTGTAGAAAGAAGACTTATATGGAGGCTGACACTACACCTGTGGATGTGAATATGAAGAATCAATGCTTTCATTGCCAAGGATTTGACCATTTCAAGTTTAGAATTCCTAAAACAGAATTATGACCCTTCATGATAGAAATGAGAGTGAATAAAAGTGTTGAAGTGTGAAAGTAGTTAAAGCATGCTACCAAGGTGGAGAAGCAAGTCAAAGTAAGAAACAAGCATTATAGCTTATATTACAGTTCTGTTAGTTTTTTGAATCTTATAAGAGTTTCTAATGGTGAATTTGGGATTTGTAGAAAGAAGACTCATATGGAGGCTGGAACAACACCTTTGGATGCGAATATGAAGAATCAATGCTTTCATTGCCAAGGATTTAACCATTTTCAAGCTAAGAAACCCAAAAACAGTGTTATGACCCTTCATGATAGAAATGAGAGTGAATAGAAGTGTTCAAGTCTCAAAGTAGTTGAAGCATGCTACCGAGGTGAAGAAGCAAGTCAAAGTAAGAAACAAGTATTATAGTTTATCCCACAGTTCTGTTAGTTCTCTGAATCTAATAGAAGTTTCTAATGGTGAATTTGGGATTTGTAGAAAGAAGACTCATATGGAGGCTAAAACCACACCTTTGGATGTGAATATGAAGAATCAATGCTTTCATTGCCAAGGATTTGACCATTTTCATGTTTAGAATCCGAAAAACAGAATTATGATCCTTCATGATAGAAATGAGAGTAAATAGAAGTGTTGAAGTATCAAAGTAGTTGAACAATGCTACCAAGGTGAAGAAGCAAGTCAAAGTAAGAAACAAGTATTATAGCTTATCCCACAGTTCTGTTAGTTCTTTGAATCTTATAGAAAATTCTAATGGTGAATTTGGGAGTTGTAGAAAGAAGACTCATACGGAGGCTGAAACAACACGTTTTCATGTGAATACGAATAATCAATACTTTCATTTCCAAGGATTTAACCATTTTGAAAGTTAGAATCCTAAAAATGGAGTTGTGACCATTCATGATAGAACTGATAGCGAATAGAAGCATTGAAGTCTCAAAGTAGTTGAAGCATGCTACCATGGTGGAGAAGCAAGTCAAAGTAAGAAACAAGATTTATTGCTTATCCCATAGTGCTGTTAGTTCTTTGAATCTTATAGGAGTTTCGAATGGTGAATTTAGGATTTGTAGAAAAAAGACTCATATGGAGGCTGAAACCACACCTTTGGATGTGAATATGAAGAATCAATGCTTCCATTGCCAAGGATTTCTCTATTTTCAAGTTTAGAATCCCAAAAACTGAATTATGACCCTTCATGATAGAAATGAGAGTAAATAGAAGTGTTGAAGTATCAAAGTAGTTGAAGCATGCTACCAAGGTGAAGAAGCAAGTCAAAGTAAGAAACAAGTATTATAGCTTATCCCACGGTTCTGTTAGTTCTTTGAAACTTATAGAAAATTCTAATGGAGAATTTGGGGGTTGTAGAAAGAAGACTCATATGGAGGCTGAAACAACACGTTTTGATGTGAAAATGAATAGTCAAAGCTTTCATTTCCAAGGATTTAACCATTTTGAAAGTTAGAATCCCAAAAATGGAGTTATGACCATTCATGATAAAGAAGAGAGCGAATAGAAGCATTGAAGTCTCAAAGTAGTTGAAGCATGCTACCAAGGTGGAGAAGCAAGTCAAAGTAAGAAACAAGTATTATAGCTTATCCCACAGTTCCGTTAGTTCTTTGAATCTTATAGGAGTTTGTAATGGTGAATTTGGGATTTGTAGAAAGAAGACTCATATGGAGGCTGAAACCACACCTTTGAATGTGAATATGAAGAATCAATGCTTTCATTGCCAAGGATTTGACCATTTCAAGTTTAGAATTCCTAAAACAGAATTATGACCCTTCATGATAGAAATGAGAGTAAATAAAAGTGTTGAAGTCTGAAAGTAGTTAAATCATGCTACCAAGGTGGAGAAGCAAGTCAAAGTAAGAAACAAGCATTATAGCTTATATTACAGTTCTATTAGTTCTTTGAATCTTATAAGATTTTCTAATGGTAAATTTGGGATTTGTAGAAAGAAGACTCATTTGGAGGCTAGAACAACACCTTTGGATGTGAATATGAAGAATCAATGCTTTCATTGCCAAGGATTTAACCATTTTCAAGCTAAGAATCCCAAAAACAGTGTTATGACCCTTCATAATAGAAATGAGAGTGAATAGAAGTGTTCAAGTCTCAAAGTAGTTGAAGCATGCTACCGAGGTGAAGAAGCAAGTCAAAGTAAGAAACAAGTATTATAGTTTATCCCACAGTTCTGTTAGTTCTTTGAATCTAATAGGAGTTTGTAATGGTGAATTTGGGATTTGTAGAAATAAGACTGATATGGAGGCTGAAACCACACCTTTGGATGTGAATATGAAGAATCAATGCTTTCATTGCCAAGGATTTAACCATTTTCAAGCTAAGAAACCCAAAAACAGAGTTATGACCCTTCATGATAGAAATGAGAGTGAATAGAAGTGTTCAAGTCTCAAAGTAGTTGAAGCATGCTACCCAGGTGGAGAAGCTAGTCAAAGTAAAAAACAAGTATTATAGTTTATCCCACAGTTCTGTTAGTTCTTTGAATCTAATAGAAGTTTCTAATGGTGAATTCGGGATTTGTAGAAAGAAGACTCATATGGAGGCTGACACCACACCTGTGGATGTGAATATGAAGAATCAATGCTTTCATTGCCAAGGATTTGACCATTTCAAGTTTAGAATTCCTAAAACAGAATTATGACCCTTCATGATAGAAATGAGAGTAAATAAAAGTGTTGAAGTCTGAAAGTAGTTAAATCATGCTACCAAGGTGGAGAAGCAAGTCAAAGTAAGAAACAAGCATTATAGCTTATATTACAGTTCTATTAGTTCTTTGAATCTTATAAGATTTTCTAATGGTAAATTTGGGATTTGTAGAAAGAAGACTCATTTGGAGGCTAGAACAACACCTTTGGATGTGAATATGAAGAATCAATGCTTTCATTGCCAAGGATTTAACCATTTTCAAGCTAAGAATCCCAAAAACAGTGTTATGACCCTTCATAATAGAAATGAGAGTGAATAGAAGTGTTCAAGTCTCAAAGTAGTTGAAGCATGCTACCGAGGTGAAGAAGCAAGTCAAAGTAAGAAACAAGTATTATAGTTTATCCCACAGTTCTGTTAGTTCTTTGAATCTAATAGGAGTTTGTAATGGTGAATTTGGGATTTGTAGAAATAAGACTGATATGGAGGCTGAAACCACACCTTTGGATGTGAATATGAAGAATCAATGCTTTCATTGCCAAGGATTTCACCATTTTCAAGTTTAGAATCCCAAAAACAGAATTATGACTCTTCATGATAGAAATGAGAGTAAATAGAAGTGTTGAAGTATCAAAGTAGTTGAAGCATGCTACCAAGGTGAAGAAGCAAGTCAAAGTAAGAAACAAGTATTATAGCTTATCCCACAGTTATGTTAGTTCTTTGAAACTTATAGAAAATTCTAATGGAGAATTTGGGAGTTGTAGAAAGAAGACTCATATGGAGGCTGAAACAACACGTTTTAATTTGAATACGAATAATCAATGCTTTCATTTCCATGGATTTAACAATTTTAAAAGTTGGAATCCCAAAAATGGAGTTATGACCATTCATGATAGAAAAGAGAGCGAATAGAAGCATTGAAGTCTCAAAGTAGTTGAAGCATGCTACCAATGTGGAGAAGCAAGTCAAAGTAAGAAACAAGTATTATAGCTTATCCCACAGTTCTGTTAGTTCTTTGAGCCTTATAGGAGTTTGTAATGGTGAATTTGGGATTTGTAGAAATAAGACTGATATGGAGGCTGAAACCACACCTTTGGATGTGAATATGAAGAATCAATGCTTTCATTGCCAAGGATTTGACCATTTTCAAGTTTAGAATCCCTAAAACAGAATTATGACCCTTCATGATAGAAATGAGAGTAAATAGAAGTGTTGAAGTATCAAAGTAGTTGAAGCATGCTACCAAGGTGAAGAAGCAAGTCAAAGTAAGAAACAAGTATTATAGCTTATCCCACAATTCTGTTAGTTCTTTGAAACTTATAGAAAATTCTAATGGAGAATTCGGGAGTTGAAGAAAGAAGACTCATACGGAGGCTGAATCAACACGTTTTGATGTGAATACGAATAATCAATTCTTTCATTTCCAAGGATTTAACCATTTTGCAAGTTAGAATCCCAATAATAGAGTTATGACCAATCATGATAGAAATGAGAGCGAATAGAACCATTGAAGTCTCAAAGTAGTTGAAGCATGCTACCAAGGTGTGGAAGAAAGTAATAGTAAGAAACAAGTATTATAGCTTATCCCACAGTTCTGTTAGTTCTTTGAATCTTATAGGAGTTTTTGATGGTGAATTTAGGATTTGTAGAAAGAAGATTCATATGGAGGCTGAAACCACACATGTGGATGTGAATATGGAGAATCAATGCTTTCGTTGCCAAGGATTTAACCATTTTCAAGCTTAGAATCCCAAAAACATAATTAAGACCCTTCATGATAGAAATGAGAGTGAATGGAAGTGTTCAAATCTCAAAGTAGTTAAAGCATGCTACCAAGGTGGAGAAGAAAGTCAAAGTAAGAAACAAGTATTATAGTTTATCCCACAGTTCTGTTAGTTCTTTGAATCTATTAGAAGTTTCTAATAGTGAATTTAGGATTTGTAGAAAGAAGACTCATATGGAGGCTGAAACCACACCTTTGGATGTGAATATGGAGAATCAATGCTTTCATTGCCAAGGATTTGACCATTTTCAAGTTTAGAATCCCAAAAACAAAATTATGACCCTTCATGATAGAAATGAGAGTAAATAGAAGTGTTGAAGTATCAAAGTAGTTGAAGAATGCTACCAAGGTGAAGAAGCAAGTCAAAGTAAGAAACAAGTATTATAGCTTATCCCACAGTTCTGTTAGTTCTTTGAATCTTATAGAAAATTCTAATGGTGAATTTGGGAGTTGTAGAAAGAAGACTCATACGGAGGCTGAAACAACACGTTTTGATGTGAATACGAATAATCAATGCTTTCATTTCCAAGGATTTAACCATTTTGAAAGTTAGAATCCCAAAAATAGAGTTATGACCATTCATGATAGAAATGAGAGTGAATAGAAGTGTTCAAGTCTCAAAGTAGTTGAAGCATGCTACCAAGGTGAAGAAGCAAGTCAAAGTAAGAAACAAGTATTATAGCTTATCCCACAGTTCTGTTAGTTCTTTGAATCTTATAGGAGTTTGTAATGGTGAATTTAGGATTTGTAGAAAGAAGACTGATATGGAGGCTGAAACCACACCTTTGGATGTGAATATGAAGAAATAATGCTTTCATTGCCAAGGATTTCACCATTCTCAAGTTTAGAATCCCAAAAACAGAATTATGACTCTTCATGATAGAAATGAGAAAAAATAGAAGTGTTGAAGTATCAAAGTAGTTGAAGAATGCTACCAAGGTGAAGAAGCAAGTCAAAGTAAGAAACAAGTTTTATAGCTTATCCCACAAATCTGTTAGTTCTTTGAATCTTATAGAAAGTTCTAATTGTGAATTTGGGAGTTGTAGAAAGAAGACTCATACGGAGGCTGAAACAACACGTTTTCATGTGAATACGAATAATCAATGCTTTCATTTCCAAGGATTTAACCATTTTGAAAGTTAGAATCCCAAAAAAGGAGTTATGACCATTCATGATAGAAAAGAGAGCGAATAGAAGCATTGAAGTCTCAAAGTAGTTGAAGCATGCTACCAAGGTGGAGAAGCAAGTCAAAGTAAGAAACAAGATTTATTGCTTATCCCACAGTTCTGTTAGTTCTTTGAATCTTATAGGAGTTTGTAATGGTGAATTTGGGATTTGTAGAAAGAAGACTGATATGGAAGCTAAAACCACACCTTTGCATGTGAATATGAAGAATCAATGCTTTCATTACCAAGGATTTGACCATTTTCAAGTTTAGAATTCCTAAAACAGAATTATGACCCTTCATGATAGAAATGAGAGTAAATAGAAGTGTTAAAGTATCAAGGTAGTTGAAGCATGCTACCAAGGTGAAGAAGCAAGTCAAAGTAAGAAACAAGTATTATAGCTTATCCCACAGTTCTGTTTGTTCATTGAATCTTATAGAAAATTCTAATGGTGAATTTGGGATTTGTAGAAAGAAGATTCATATGGATGCTGAAACCACACCTTTGGATGTGAATATAAAGAATCAATGCTTTCATTGCCAAGGATTTGACCATTTCAAGTTTAGAATCCCAAAAACAGAGTTATGACCCTTCATGATAGAAATGAGAGTAAATAGAAGTGTTCAAGTATCTAAGTAGTTGAAGCATGCTACCAAGGTGAAGAAGCTAGTCAAAGTAAGAAACAAGTATTATAGCTTATCCCACTGTTCTGTTAGTTCTTTGAATCTTATAGAAGTTTCTAACGGTGAATTTGGGATTTGTAGAAAGAAGACACATATGATGGCTGAAACCACACCTTTGGATGTGAATATGAAGAATCAATGCTTTCATTGCCAAGGATTTGACCATTTTCAAGTTTAGAATCCCAAAAACAGAATTATGACTCTTCATGATAGAAATGAGAGCGAATAGAAGCATTGAAGTCTCAAAGTAATTGAAGCATGCTACCAAGGTGGAGAAGCAAGTCAAAGTAAGAAACAAGTATTATAGCTTATCCCACAATTCTGTTAGTTCTTTGAATCTTATAGGAGTTTGTAATGGTGAATTTGGTATTTGTAGAAAGAAGACTCATATGGAGGCTGAAACCACACCTTTGGATGTGAATATGAAGAATCAATGCTTTCATTGCCAAGGATTTGACCATTTTCAAGTTTAGAATCCCAATAATAGAATTATGACTCTTCATGATAGAAATGAGAGTAAATAGAAGTGTTCAAGTATCAAAGTAGTTGAAGCATGCTACCAAGGTGTAGAAGCAAGTTAAAGTAAGAAACAAGTATTATAGCTTATCCCACAGTTCTGTTAGTTCTTTGAATCTTATAGAAAATTCTAATGGTGAATTTGGGAGTTGTAGAAAGAAGACTCATACGGAGGCTGAAACAACACGTTTTGATGTGAATACGAATAATCAATGCTTTCATTTCCAAGGATTTAACCATTTTGAAAGTTAGAATCCCAAAAATTGAGTTATGAGCATTCATGATAGAAATGAGAGCGAATAGAAGCACTGAAGTCACAAAGTAGTTGAAGCATGCTACCAAGGTGGAGAAGCAAGTCAAAGTAAGAAACAAGATTTATTGCTTATCCCACAGTTCTGTTAGTTCTTTGAATCTTATAGGAGTTTGTAATGGTGAATTTGGGATTTGTAGAAAGAAGACTGATATGGAAGCTAAAACCACACCTTTGGATGTGAATATGAAGAATCAATGCTTTCATTACCAAGGATTTGACCATTTTCAAGTTTAGAATTCCTAAAACAGAATTATGACCCTTCATGATAGAAATGAGAGTAAATAGAAGTGTTGAAGTATCAAAGTAGTTGAAGAATGCTACCAAGGTGAAGAAGCAAGTCAAAGTAAGAAACAAGTATTATAGCTTATCCCACAGTTCTGTTTGTTCATTGAATCTTATAGAAAATTCTAATGGTGAATTTGGGATTTGTAGAAAGAAGATTCATATGGATGCTGAAACCACACCTTTGGATGTGAATATGAAGAATCAATGCTTTCATTGCCAAGGATTTGACCATTTCAAGTTTAGAATCCCAAAAACAGAGTTATGACCCTTCATGATAGAAATGAAAGTGAATAGAAGTGTTGAAGTCTCAAAGTAGTTAAAGCATGCTACCAAGGTGGAGAAGCAAGTCAAAGTAAGAAACTATTATTATAGATTATCCCATAGTGCTGTTAGTTCTTTGAATCTTATAGGAGTTTCGAATGGTGAATTTAGGATTTGTAGAAAAAAGACTCATATGGAGGCTGAAACCACACCTTTGGATGTGAATATGAAGAATCAATGCTTGCATTGCCAAGGATTTGACCATTTTCAAGTTTAGAATCCCAAAAACAGAATTATAACCCTTCATGATAGAAATGAGAGTAATTAGAAGTGTTGAAGTATCAAAGTAGTTGAAGAATGCTACCAAGGTGAAGAAGCAAGTCAAAGTAAGAAACAAGTATTATAGCTTATCCCACAGTTCTGTTAGTTCTTTGAATTTTATAGAAAATTCTAATGGTGAATTTGGGAGTTGTAGAAAGAAGACTCATACGGAGGCTGAAACAACACGTTTTGATGTGAATACGAATAATCAATGCTTTCATTTCCAAGGATTTAACCATTTTGAAAGTTAGAATCCCAAAAATTGAGTTATGACCATTCATGATAGAAATGAGAGCGAATAGAAGCATTGAAGTCTCAAAGTAGTTGAAGCATGCTACCTAGGTGGAGAAGAAAGTCAAAGTAAGAAACAAGTATTATAGCTTATCCCACAGTTCTGTTAGTTCTTTAAATCTTATCGGAGTTTCTAATGGTGGATTTGGGATTTGTAGAAAGAAGACTCATATGGAGGCTGAAACCACACCTTTGGATGTGAATATGAAGAATCAATGGTTTCATTGCCAAGAATTTCACCATTTTCAAGTTTAGAATCCCAAAAACAGAATTATGACCCTTCATGATAGAAATGAGAGTAAATAGAAGTGTTGAAGTATCAAAGTAGTTATCAATGAAGCCCAAGAGACTAAAAGGCCAAAAAATGTATTAGTTGGGCTCAGTGAACAGTACCGACGAAAATGATTTAATAATTTGTGGTTAAGGTTTTAGTCACATGTTTAATTATTTTTAGCCACATTTTTGGCTTTATGAGTTGAGATATTTTTTCTCATTACTGTAAGTAACCAGATCGGATTTTTAGAGAAAAAATCAAGAGAAGAAAAAGTTTCTCCATCTTCTTCTTCTTTAAGCTTTCTTGTTTAGGAATCTGGATCTGGAAACTACAAAGGTTCTCTTTGTTTTTCTACATGGTATCAGAGCAATAAGTTCCTAGAGACCTTATTTACTCAAGCTTTTGTTGAATCAAGCCTTTGATATGGAGAATCTCAAATACTATCTCTTGTGGTCTAAAACCACTAAGACGGCGCTGAGGAGCCGGGGAGTGTGGATCCACTGTCTGACGGCTGAGGAGAGGCTTCAGGGTCAAGGAGAAGGTGGCGTCACCTCAGCTGGAGCTGAAGGAAGCAGCGGAAAAGCTAAAGAGGGAGAGGTAGAGTCTCCAGCCCAAATTAGCTCAAGTAAAGGGGATTCCAAATGGGTCCAAGAAGATCAGTTGGTACTTGCTGCGCTCCAGAGCTCATTAGATCCAAGTATTCTAGCTTTATACTTTTATGTAGAGACAGCTAAGGAGCTGTGGGATACACTCTTTGGAGTGTATGGAAATGAATCCAACCTTAGTAGGATTTACGAGATCAAGAAAGCTCTCGCAAATCTGCAACAAGAAGGGAAGGATTTCAAGGATTTCTTTGGTGAATTTAGGGGGATATGGGCAGAACTGGAAGTGCTTAGGCCTCATACTATAGATATCAAGGAGATGATAGAAAGGAGAGAGCAAGACCAAGTGTTTGGTTTGCTTCTCGCTCTTGATGAGTCCTACGTTGGACTAGTTCATCACATTCTGCGATTTGAGAAGCTGCCCACTCTCAATCAAGTGTGCATGATGATTCAGAAGGAGGAAGGTTGCTCCAAGGGTGGTCTCTATGTTTTGGATAAGGAACAACCAGATGTTGATAAGTCGGCTCTTAGCTCCTTTTGGCATGAAAGGCTGGGACATCCTCATCTCAAAGCCCTTCAGCTTGCTCTTCCTAATCAGAAAGTTCAAGATCATCAAAAGTGTGAAGCTTGTATTTTAGGAAAACATTGTAGGAATGTGTTTCCAGAATCTTCAACTTTGTATGATGAGTGTTTTGATCTGGTACATTCTGATGTATGGACAGAACCTTGTGCAACTCGTGATCAATATAAATATTTTGTGTCATTTATCGATGAGAAGTCAAAGTACACATGGATTACGCTTTTGCCTTCAAAGAGTCACGTTCTTGATGCTTTCTCCAAGTTCTACAACTATATATTGACTCAGTTTGGAACTAAGATCAAAAGCTTAAGGAGTGATAATGGGGGAGAGTACACGAGTAATGCCTTTAAGGATTTTGTTGGGAAGCTCGGAATCGTACACCAGACCTCTTGCGCCTATACTCCACAGCAAAATGGAGTAGCTGAAGCAAAGAATAGACATCTCATGGAGGTTGTGAGAACAATGTTGTTTGATAGAAATGTGCCTAAACAATATTGGGGAGATGCGGTAATGACAGCTTGCTATCTTATTAACCGGCTACCAACTGTTTCTCTTGGAAGTGTCTCACCTCATGAGGTAGTGAACAAAACTAAACCCTCTCTTGATCATCTACGTGTTTTTGGTTGTATCTGTTATGTGTATGTTCCAGATGCTCTGAGGAACAAGCTAGAGCCAAAGAGTGTCAAGTGTGTGTTCATTGGATACTCTACTACACAAAAGGGATATAAATGCTACAACCCCACTACAAAGAGGATGTATGTCTCAAGGGAGGTTAAGTTTATTGAAGAGAAGGGTTACTTTCATAGGCGGGATTGGAATAACTTGGAAGACCTAGTCACGCCAGTTGAGAGTGCATCGACTCTAAGGGTTATTCTGGAGGGGATAGCTCCACGGGTTGATTCTGTGGAACATTTTGAGGCTGAGGAGAGTGACAGTGGTGAATCTGAAGCAGACATAGTGGGTAATATTGGAGATGAAGAATCACCGAGTGTTGCTCCTAATCCAGATTTAGTGGAAACAGAGGCTGAAGAGGAATTTGAAGAATCAGATCCTGAAGAAGAAGAAGTTGTACCTCCATTGCGAAGAAGTACAAGGATGAGATTTCCTCCTGAAAATTGGAAGAACACAAGGGTATATTACAATAACCAGGCGGTAGCTCATCCAATTCAGAATCATTGTACCATGGATCAGTTTCCACAAGAACACCAAGCCTTTCTCTCCAAGATTGATCAACATAGGATTCCAGAAAGGTATGAAGAGGCCTGTTTGGATGATGTGTGGGTTCAAGCTATGTTGGAAGAGATAGAATCTATGGTCAAGAATGGTACATAGGACGAGATTGACAAGCCCGACAAGAAGAAACTAGTGGGCTGTAGGTGGGTTTATACCATCAAGTATACTAGCACCGGAGAAATAGAGAGATATAAAGCGAGGTTAGTGGCTAAAGGTTACACACAGAAGTATGGAGTGGATTACAGAAAGCGTTTGCCATGAGCTTAAGCTCCATTCGGTACGAGTTCTTCTCTCTATTGCTACTAATCTGTATTGGGACTTGTGGCAGATGGATGTGAAAAATGCATTTCTTCAAGGAGAGTTGAAAGAAGAAGTGTATATGGTTCCACCAGAAGGAGTGAATATTGGTGAAAACAGGGTTTGCAAGCTGAAAAAGGCGATCTATGGTCTTAAGCAGTCACCTAGGGCTTGGTATCACAAGCTTAGTGGATGCCTTCTTGAGAATGGTTTTCGAAGGGGGAGAATGGAATCGTTGCAGTACTAGTGTATGTGGATGATATCATTGTCACAGGAGATGATGTTGAGGGGATCAAGAGAACAAAGAGTTTACTCAAGGCTTCATTTGATATCAAAGACTTGGGTGAGCTTAATTATTTCCTTGGGATTGAGGTATGTAAGTTTGCTGATGGACTCTTCTTATCCGAAAGGAAATACACTCTTGATTTGTTGGAAGAGACAGGGAAGCTAGGAGTAAAACCAGCTAAGACTCCTATCGAAGATGGGTACAAGCTATGTTCTGAGGGGGAGCCTCTTGTGGAAGTGAAGCAATATCAGAGACTTATTGGGCGTTGATCTACTTGACTATCACCAGACCTGATATTTCTTTTGCGGTGAATCAAGTGAGTCAACACATGCAGACTCCAAGTAAGCATCATTGGGGAATGGTGGATCGTATTCTCAGATATTTGAAAGGCGCACCAGGCAAAGGTATTTGGATGGGCTGCAATAACTCAACTGATATAGTAGGATATTGTGATTCTGATTGGGCAGGAGATAAGACTGATCGGAAGTCGAGAACCGGTTATTACACCTTTGTTGGTGGAAACCTTGCTACCTGGAGAAGTAAGAAGCAGAAGGTGATATCTAGATCGAGTGCAGAGGCTGAGTATCGAGCAATGGCAAACACAACGGGTGAACTGGTTTGGATAAAGGCTCTCCTTAAGGATCTAGGTATTGAATCTTCTGAACCTATTACCCTCCATTGTGACAATCCAGCAGCGATTCATATTGCCTCTAACTCACTGTTCCACGAGAGGACAAAGCACATAGAATTTGATTGTCACTATGTTAGGGAGAAAGTTGAAGCTGGGACTATACTCCCAACATTTGTTAGAAGCATGGATCAGTTAGCTGATGTCTTCACCAAGGCTACATCATCTAGAGTGTGTAGTGATCTTCATGGCAAGATGGGTTTGATGGATCTCCGCCAACCGATCTTGAGGGGGAGTGTTGATCAGAAGATCAAGAGTGAAGACCAAGAGGTTATCAATGAAGCCCAAGAGACTAAAAGGCCAAAAAATGTATTAGTTGGGCTCAGTGAACAGTACCGACGAAAATGATTTAATAATTTGTGGTTAAGGTTTTAGTCACATGTTTAATTATTCTTAGCCACATAATTGGCTTTATGAGTTGAGATATTTTTTCTCATTACTGTAAGTAACCAGATCGGATTTTTAGAGAAAAAATCAAGAGAAGAAAAAGTTTCTTCATCTTCTTCTTCTTTTTTTCTACAGTTGAAGCATGCTACCAAGGTGGAGAAGCAAGTCAAAGTAAGAAACAAGTACTATACCTTATCCCACAGTTCTGTTAGTTATTTGAATCTTATAGGAGTTTTTGATGGTGAATTTAGGATTTGTAGAAAGAAGACTCATATGGAGGCTGAAACCACGCCTTTGGATGTGAATATGATAAATCAATGCTTTCATTGCCAAGGATTTAACCATTTTCAAGCTTAGAATCCCAAAAACAGAGTTATGACCCTTCATGATAGAAATGAGAGTGAATAGAAGTGTTCAAGTCTCAAAGTAGTTGAAGCATGCTACCAAGGTGGAGAAGCAAGTCAAAGTAAGAAACAAGTATTATAGTTTATCCCACAGTTCTAATAGTTCTTTGAATCTAATAAAAGTTTCTAATGGTGAATTTGGGATTTGTAAAAAGAAGACTCATATGGAGGCTAAAACCACACCTTTGGATGTGAATATGAAGAATCAATGCTTTCATTACCAAGGATTTGACCATTTTCATGTTTAGAATCCCAAAAACAGAATTATGACCCTTCATGATATAAATGAGAGTAAATAGAAGTGTTGAAGTATCAAAGTAGTTGAAGCATGCTACCAAGGTGAAGAAGCAAGTCAAAGTAAGAAACAAGTATTATAGCTTATCCCACAGTTCTGTTAGTTCTTTGAATCTTATAGAAAATTCTAATGGTGAATTTGGGAGTTGTAAAAAGAAGACTCATACGGAGGCTGAAATCACACATTTTCATGTGAATACGAATAATCAATGCTTTCATTTCCAAGGATTTAACCATTTTAAAAGTTAGAACCCCAAAAATGGAGTTATGACCATTTATGATAGAAATGAGAGCGAATAGAAGCATTGAAGTATCAAAGTAGTTGAAGCATGCTACCAAGGTGGAGAAGCTAGTCAAAGTAAGAAACAAGTATTATAGCTTATCCCACAGTTATGTTAGTTCTTTAAATGTTATAGGAGTTTTTAATGGTGAATTTGAGATTTGTAGAAAGAAGACTCATATGGAGGCTGAAACCACACCTTTGGATGTGAATATGAAGAATCAATGCTTTCATTGCCAAGGATTTCACCATTTTCAAGTTTAGAATCTCAAAAACAGAATTATGACCCTTCATGATAGAAATGAGAGTAAATAGAAGTGTTGAAGTATCAAAGTATTTGAAGCATGCTACCAAGGTGAAGAAGCAACTCAAAGTAAGAATCAAGTACTATACCTTATCCCAGAGTTCTGTTAGTTCTTTGAATCTTATAGGAGTTTCTGATGGTGAATTTAGGATTTGTAGAAAGAAGACTCATATGGAGGCTGAAACCACACCTGTGGATGTGAATATGAAGAATCAATGCTTTCATTGCCAAGGATTTGACCATTTCAAGTTTAGAATTCCTAAAATAGAATTATGACCCTTCATGATAGAAATGAGAGTGAATTAAAGTGTTGAAGTCTGAAAGTAGTTAAAGCATGCTACCAAGGTGGAGAAGCAAGTCAAAGTAAGAAACAAGCATTATAGCTTATCTTACAGTTCTGTTAGTTCTTTGAATCTTATAGGAGTTTCTAATGGTGAATTTGGGATTTGTAGAAAGAAGACTCATATGGAGGCTGAAACCACACCTTTGGATGTGAATATGAAGAATCAATGCTTTTATTGCCAAGGATTTAACCATTTTCAAGCTTAGAATCCCAAAAACAGAGTTATGACCCTTCATTATAGAAATGAGAGTGAATAGAAGTGTTCAAGTCTCAAAGTAGTTGAAGATGCTACCAAGGTGGAGAAGCAAGTCAAAGTAAGAAACAAGTATTATAGTTTATCCCACAGTTCTGTTAGTTCTTTGAATCTAATAAAAGTTTTAATGGTGAATTTGGGATTTGTAGAAAGAAGACTCATATGGAGGCTGAATCCACACCTTTGGATGTGAATATGAAGAATCAATGCTTTCATTGCCAAGGATTTGACCATTTTCATGTTTAGAATCCCAAAAACAGAATTATGACCCTTCATGATAGAAATGAGAGTAAATAGAAGTGTTGAAGTATCAAAGTAGTTGAAGCATGCTACCAAGGTGAAGAAGCAAGTCAAAGTAAGAAACAAGTATTATAGCTTATCCCACAGTTCTGTTAGTTCTTTGAATCTTATAGAAAATTCTAATGGGGAATTTGGGAGTTGTAGAAAGAAGACTCATACGGAGGCTGAAACAACACATTTTCATGTGAATATAAATAATCAATGCTTTCATTTCCAAGGATTTAACCATTTTGAAAGTTAGAATCCCAAAAATGGAGTTATGACCATTCATGATAGAAATGAGAGCGAATAGAAGCATTGAAGTATCAAAGTAGTTGAAGCATGCTACCAAGGTGGAGAAGCTAGTCAAAGTAAGAAACAAGTATTATAGCTTATCCCACAGTTCTGTTAGTTCTTTAAATCTTATAGGAGTTTTTAATGGTAAATTTGGGATTTGTAGTAAGAAGACTCATATGGAGGCTGAAACCACACCTTTGGATGTGAATATGAAGAATCAATGCTTTCATTGCCAAGGATTTCACCATTTTCAAGTTTAGAATCTCAAAAACAGAATTATGACCCTTCATGATAGAAATGAGAGTTAATAGAAGTGTTGAAGTATCAAAGTAGTTGAAGCATGCTACCAAGCTGAAGAAGCAAGTCAAAGTAAGAATCAAGTATTATACCTTATACGAAAGTTCTGTTAGTTCTTTGAATCTTATAGGAGTTTCTGATGGTGAATTTAGGATTTGTAGAAAGAAGACTCATATGGAGGCTGAAACCACACCTGTGGATGTGAATATGAAGAATCAATGCTTCCATTGCCAAGGATTTGACCATTTCAAGTTTAGAATTCATAAAACAGAATTATGACCCTTCATGATAGAAATGAGAGTGAATAAAAGTGTTGAAGTCTGAAAGTAGTTAAAGCATGCTACCAAGATGGAGAAGCAAGTCAAAGTAAGAAACAAGCATTATAGCTTAACTTACAGTTCTGTTAGTTCTTTGAATCTTATAAGAGTTTCTAATGGTGAATTTCGGATTTGTAGAAAGAAGACTCATATGGAGGCTGAAACAACACCTTTGGATGTGAATATGAAGAATCAAGGCTTTCATTGCCAAGGATTTAACCATTTTCAAGCTTAGAATCCTAAAAACAGAGTTATTACCCTTCATGATAGAAATGAGAGTGAATAGAAGTGTTGAAGTCTCAAAGTAGTTGAAGCATGCTACCAAGGTGGAGAAGCAAGTTAAAGTAAGAAACAAGTATTATACCTTATCCCACAGTTCTGTTAGTTCTTTGAATCTTATAGGAGTTTTTGATGGTGAATTTAGGATTTGTAGAAAGAAGACTCATATGGAGGCTGAAACCACACATGTGGATTTGAATATGAAGAATCAATGCTTTCATTGCCAAGGATTTGACCATTTCAAGTTTAGAATTCCTAAAACAGAATTATGACCCTTCATGATAGAAATGAGAGTGAATAAAAGTGTTGAAGTGTGAAAGTAGTTAAAGCATGCTACCAAGGTGGAGAAGTAAGTCAAAGTAAGAAACAAGTATTATCGTTTATCCCACAGTTCTGTTAGTTCTTTGAATCTAATAGAAGTTTCTAATGGTGAATTTGGGATTTGTAGAAAGAAGACTCATATGGAGGCTGAAACCACACCTTTGGATTTGAATTTGAAGAATCAATGCTTTCATTGCCAAGGATTTGACCATTTTCAAGTTTAGAATCTCAAAAAAAGAATTATGACACTTCATGATAGAAATGAGAGTGAATAGAAGTGTTAAAGTCTCAAAGCAGTTGAAGTATGCTACCAAGGTGGAGAAGCAAGTCAAAGTAAGAAACAAGTATTATAGCTTATCCCATAGTTCTATTAGTTCTTTGAATCTTATAGGAGTTTTTGTTGGTGAATTTAGGATTTGTAGAAAGAAGACTCATATGGAGGCTGAAACTACACATGTGGATTTGAATATGAAGAATCAATGCTTTCATTGCCAAGGATTTGACCATTTCAAGTTTAGAATTCCTAAAACAGAATTATGACCCTTCATGATAGAAATGAGAGTGAATAAAAGTGTTGAAGTGTGAAAGTAGTTAAAGCATGCTACCAAGGTGGAGAAGCAAGTCAAAGTAAGAAACAAGTATTATAGTTTATCCCACAGTTCTGTTAGTTCTTTGAATCTAATAAAAGTTTCTAATGGTGAATTTGGGATTTGTACAAAGAAGACTGATATGGAGGCTGAAACCACACCTTTGGATGTGAATATGAAGAATCAATGCTGTCATTGCCAAGGATTTGACCTTTTTCAAGTTTAGAATCCCAAAAACAGAATTATGACCCTTCATGATAGAAATGAGAGTAAATAGAAGTGTTGAAGTATCAAAGTAGTTGAAGCATGCTTCCAAGGTGAAGAAGCAAGTCAAAGTAAGAAACAAGTATTATAGCTTATCCCACAGTTCTGTTAGTTCTTTGAAACTTATAGAAAATTCTAATGGTGAATTTGGGAGTTGTAGAAAGAAGACTCATATGGAGGCTGAAACAACACGTTTTGATGTGAATATGAATAATCAATGCTTTCATTTCCAAGGATTTAACCATTTTGAAAGTTAGAATCCCAAAAACGGAGTTATGACCATTCATGATAGAAATGAGAGCGAATAGAAGCATTGAAGTCTCAAAGTAGTTGAAGCATGCTACGAAGGTGGAGAAGCAAGTCAAAATAAGAAAAAAGTATTATAGCATTTCCCACAGTTCTGTTAGTTCTTTGAATCTTATAGAAGTTTGTACTGGTGAATTTGGGATTTGTAGAAAGAAGACTCATATGGAGGGTGAAACCACACCTTTGGATTTGAATATGAAAAATCAATGCTTTCATTGCCAAAGATTTAACCATTTTCAAGTTTAGAATCCCAAAAAATAGAATTATGACCCTTCATGATAAAAATGAGAGTGAATAGAAGTGTTGAAGTCTCAAAGTAGTTGAAGCATGCTACCAAAGTGGAAAAGCAAGTCAAAGTAAGAAACAAGTATCATAGCTTATCCCACAGTTCTGTTAGTTCTTTGAATCTTATAGAAGTTTCTAATGGTGAATTTAGGATTTGTAGAAAGAAGACTCATATGGAGGCTAAAATAACACCTTTGGATGTGAATATGAAGAATCAATGCTTTCATTGCCAAAGCTTTGACGATTTTTAAGTTTAGAATCCCAAAAACAGAATTATGACCCTTTATGATAGAAATGAGAGTGAATAGAAGTGTTGAAGTCTCAAAGTAGTTGAAGCATGCTACCAAGATGAAGAAGCAAGTCAAAGTAAGAAACAAGTATTATAGCTTATCCCACAGTTCTGTTAGTTCTTTGAATCCTATTGAAGTTTCTAATAGTGAATTTGGGATTTGTAGAAAGAAGACTCATATGGAGGCTGAAACGACACCTTTGGATGTGAATATAAAGAATCAAAGCTTTCATTGCCAAGGATTTGACCATTTTCAAGTTTAGAATCCCAAAAACAGAATTATGACCCTTCATGATAGAAATGAGAGTGCATAGAAGTGTTGAAGTCTCAAAGTAGTTTAAGCATGCTACCAAGGTGAAGAAGCTAGTCAAAGTAAGAAACAAGTATTATAGCTTATCCCACAGTTCTGTTAGATCTTTGAATCTTATAGAAAATTCTAATGGTGAATTTGGGAGTTGTAGAAAGAAGACTCAAACGGAGGCTGAAACAACAAGTTTTCATGTGAATATGAATAATCAATGCTTTCATTTCCATAGATTTAACCATTTTGAAAGTTAGAATCCCAAAAATGGAGTTTTGACCATTCATGATAGAAATGAGAGCGAATAGAAGCATTGAAGTCTCAAAGTAGTTGATGCATGCTACCAAGGTGGAGAAGCAAGTCAAAGTATGAAACAAGTATTATAGCTTATCCCACAGTTTTGTTAGTTCTTTAAATCTTATAGGAGTTTGTAATGGTGAATATGGGATTTGTAGAAAGAAGACTCATATGGAGGCTGAAACCACACCTTTAGATGTTAATATGAAGAATCAATGCTTTCATTGCCAAGGATTTCACCATTTTCAAATTTGAAAGGAGACTCATATGGAGGCTGAATCCACACCTTTGGATTTTAAACAGTTCTATTAGTTCTTTGAATCTTATAGGAGTTTGTAAAGGTGAATTTGGTATTTGTAGAAAGGAGACTCATATGGAGGCTGAATCCACACCTTTGGATTTGAATATGAAGAATCAATGCTTTCATTGCCAAGGATTTGACCATTTTCAAGTTTAGAATCCCAAAAACAGAATTATGACCCTTCATGATAGAAATGAGAGTGAATATAAGTGTTGAAGTCTCAAAGTAGTTGAATCATGCTACCAAAGTGGAGAAGCAAGTCAAAGTAAGAAACATGTATCATAGCTTATCCCACAGTTCTGTTAGTTCTTTGAATCTTATAGAAGTTTCTAATGGTGAATTTAGGATTTGTAGAAAGAAGACTCATATGGAGGCTAAAATAACACCTTTGGATGTGAATATGAAGAATCAATGCTTTCATTGCCAAGGATTTGACCATTTTCAAGTTTAGAATCCCAAAAAAGAGAATTATGACCCTTCATGATAGAAATGAGAGCGAATAGAAGCATTGAAGTCTCAAAGTAGTTGAAGCATGCTACAAAAGTGGAGAAGCAAGTCAAAGTAAGAAACAAGTATCATAGCTTATCCCACAGTTCTGTTAGTTCTTTGAATCGTATAGAAGTTTCTAATGGTGAATTTGGGATTTGTAGAAAGAAGACTCATATGGAGGCTGAAACCACACCTTTGGATGTGAATATGAAGAATCAATGCTTTCATTGCCAAAGCTTTGAGGATTTTTAAGTTTAGAATCCCGAAAACAGAATTATGACCCTTTATGATAGAAATGAGAGTGAATAGAAGTGTTGAAGTCTCAAAGTAGTTGAAACATGCTACCAAGGTGAAGAAGCAAGTCAAAGTAAGAAACAAGTATTATAGCTTATCCCACAATTCTGTTAGTTCTTTGAATCTTATAGAAGTTTCTAATGGTGAATTTGGGATTTGTAGAAAGAAGACTCATATGGAGGCTGAAACCACACCTTTGGATGTGAATATAAAGAATCAAAGCTTTCATTGCCAAGGATTTGACTATTTTCAAGTTTAGAATCCCAAAAACAGAATTATGACCCTTCATGATAGAAATGAGAGTGCAAAGAAGTGTTGAAGTCTCAAAGTAGTTTAAGCATGCTACCAAGGTGAAGAAGCTAGTCAAAGTAAGAAACAAGTATTATAGCTTATCCCACAGTTCTGTTAGATCTTTGAATCTTATAGAAAATTCTAATGGTGAATTTGGGAGTTGTAGAAAGAAGACTCATACGGAGGCTGAAACAACAAGTTTTCATGTGAATATGAATAATCAATGCTTTCATTTCCAAGGATTTAACCATTTTGAAAGTTAGAGTCCCAAAAATGGAGTTTTGACCATTCATGATTGAAATGAGAGCGAATAGAAGCATTGAAGTCTCAAAGTAGTTGATGCATGTTACCAAGGTGGAGAAGCAAGTCAAAGTATGAAACAAGTATTATAGCTTATCCTACAGTTCTGTTAGTTCTTTAAATCTTATAGGAGTTTGTAATGGTGAATTTGGGATTTGTAGAAAGAAGACTCATATGGAGGCTGAAACCACACCTTTAGATGTTAATATGAAGAATCAATGCTTTCATTGCCAAGGATTTCACCATTTTCAAATTTGAATCCCAAAAACAGAATTATGATCCTTCATGATAGAAATGAGAGTAAATAGAAGTGTTGAAGTATCAAAGTAGTTGAAGCATCGTACCAAGGTGAAGAAGCAAGTCAAAGTAAGAAACAAGTATTATAGCTTATCCCACAGATCTGTTAGTTCTTTGAAACTTATAGAAAATTCTAATGGTGAATTTGGGAGTTGTAGAAAGAAGACTCATATGGAGGCTGAAACAACATGTTTTGATGTGAATACGAATAATCAATGCTTTCATTTCCAAGGATTTAACCATTTTGAAAGTTAGAATCCCAAAAACGGAGTTATGACCATTCATGATAGAAATGAGAGCGAATAGAAGCATTGAAGTCTCAAAGTAGTTGAAGCATGCTACCAAGGTGGAGAAGCAAGTCAAAGTAAGAAACAAGTATTATACCTTATCCCACCATTCTGTTAGTTCTTTGAATCTTATAGGAGTTTGTAATGGTGAATTTGGTATTTGTAGAAAGAAGACTCATATGGAGGCTGAAACCACACCTTTGGATGTGAATATGAAGAATCAATGCTTTCATTGCCAAGGATTTGACCATTTTCAAGTTTAGAATCCCAAAAACAGAATGATGACCCTTCATGATAAAAATGAGAGTGAACAAAACTGTTGAAGTCTCAAAGTAGTTGAAGCATGCTACCAAAGTGGAGAAGCAAGTCAAAGTAAGAAACAAGTATCATAGCTTATCCCACAGTTCTGTTAGTTCTTTGAATCTTATAGAAGTTTCTAATGGTGAATTTGGGATTTGTAGAAAGAAGACTCATATGGAGGCTGAAACCACACCTTTGGATGTGAATATAAAGAATCAATGCTTTCATTGCCAAGGATTTGACCATTTTCAAGTTTAGAATACCAAAATTAGAATTATGACCCTTCATGATAGAAATGAGAGTGCATAGAAGTGTTGAAGTCTCAAAGCAGTTTAAGCATGCTACCAAGGTGAAGAAGTTAGTCAAAGTAAGAAACAAGTACTATAGCTTATCCCACAGTTCTGTTAGATCTTTGAATCTTATAGAAAATTCTAATGGTGAATTGGGGAGTTGTAGAAAGAAAACTCATACGGAGGCTGAAACAACAAGTTTTCATGTGAATATGAATAATCAATGCTTTCATTTCCAAGGATTTAACCATTTTGAAAGTTAGAATCCCAAAAACGGAGTTATGACCATTCATGATAGAAATGAGAGCGAATAGAAGCATTGAAGTCTCAAAGTAGTTGAAGCATGCTACCAGGGTTGAGAAGCAAGTCAAAGTAAGAAACAAGTATTATAGCATATCCCACAGTTCTGTTAGTTCTTTGAATCTTATAGGAGTTTGTAATGGTGAATTTGGGATTTGTAGAAAGGAGACTCATATGGAGGCTGAAACCACACCTTTGGATTTTAATATGAAGAATCAATGCTTTCATTGCCAAGGATTTGACCATTTTCAAGTTTAGAATCCCAAAAACAGAATTATGACCCTTCATGATAGAAATGAGAGTGAATATAAGTGTTGAAGTCTCAAAGTAGTTGAAGCATGCTACCAAAGTGGAGAAGCAAGTCAAAGTAAGAAACAAGTATCATAGCTTATCCCCAGTTCTGTTAGTTCTTTGAATCTTATAGAAGTTTCTAATGGTGAATTTAGGATTTGGAGAAAGAAGACTCATATGGAGGCTAAAATAACACCTTTGGATGTGAATATGAAGAATCATTGCTTTCATTGCCAAGGATTTGACCATTTTCAAGTTTAGAATCCCAAAAAACAGAATTATGACCCTTCATGATAGAAATGAGAGTGAATAGAAGTGTTGAAGTCTCAAAGTAGTTGAAGCATGCTACAAAAGTGGAGAAGCAAGTCAAAGTAAGAAACAAGTATCATAGCTTATCCCACAGTTCTGTTAGTTCTTTGAATCGTATAGAAGTTTCTAATGGTGAATTTGGGATTTGTAGAAAGAAGACTCATATGGAGGCTGAAACCACACCTTTGGATGTGAATATGAAGAATCAATGCTTTCATTGCCAAGGATTTGACCATTTTCAAGTTTAGAATCCCAAAAAAGAGAATTATGACCCTTCATGATAGAAATGAGAGTGAATAGAAGTGTTGAAGTCTCAAAGTAGTTGAAGCATGCTACAAAAGTGGAGAAGCAAGTCAAAGTAAGAAACAAGTATTATAGCTTATCCCACAGTTCTGTTAGTTCTTTGAATCTTATAGAAGTTTCTAATGGTGAATTTGGGATTTGTAGAAAGAAGACTCATATGGAGGCTGAAACCACACCTTTGGATGTGAATATGAAGAATCAATGCTTTCATTGCCAATGCTTTGACGATTTTTAAGTTTAGAATCCCGAAAACAGAATTATGACCCTTTATGATAGAAATGAGAGTGAATAGAAGTGTTGAAGTCTCAAAGTAGTTGAAACATGCTACCAAGGTGAAGAAGCAAGTCAAAGTAAGAAACAAGTATTATAGCTTATCCCACAGTTTTGTTAGTTCTTTGAATCTTATAGAAGTTTCTAATGGTGAATTTAGGATTTGTAGAAAGAAGACTCATATGGAGGCTGAAACCACACCTTTGGATGTGAATATAAAGAATCAATGCTTTCATTGCCAAGGATTTGACCATTTTCAAGTTTAGAATCCCAAAAACAGAATTATGACCCTTCATGATAAAAATGAGAGTGAACAGAAGTGTTGAAGTCTCAAAGTAGTTGAAGCATGCTACCAAAGTGGAGAAGCAAGTCAAAGTAAGAAACAAGTATCATAGCTTATCCCACAGTTTTGTTGGTTCTTTGAATCTTATAGAAGTTTCTAATGGTGAATTTGGGATTTGTAGAAAGAAGACTCATATGGAGGCTGAAACCACACCTTTGGATGTGAATATAAAGAATCAATGCTTTCATTGCCAAGGATTTGACCATTTTCAAGTTTAGAATCCCAAAAAAAAAATTATGACCCTTCATGATAGAAATGAGAGTGCATAGAAGTGTTGAAGTCTCAAAGTAGTTTAAGCATGCTACCAAGGTGAAGAAGCTAGTCAAAGTAAGAAACAAGTATTATAGCTTATCCCACAGTTCTGTTTGATCTTTGAATCTTATAGAAAATTCTAATGGTGAATTTGGGAGTTGTAGAAAGAAGACTCATACGGAGGCTGAAAAAACAAGTTTTCATGTGAATATGAATAATCAATGCTTTCATTTCCAAGGATTTAACCATTTTGAAAGTTAGAATCCCAAAAATGGAGTTATGACCATTCATGATAGAAATGAGAGCGAATAGAAGCATTGAAGTCTCAAAGTAGTTGAAGCATGCTACCAGGGTGGAGAAGCAAGTCAAAGTAAGAAAGAAGTATTATAGCATATCCCACAGTTCTGTTAGTTCTTTGAATCTTATAGGAGTTTGTAATGGTGAATTTGGGATTTGTAGAAAGGAGACTCATATGGAGGCTGAAACCACACCTTTAGATGTTAATATGAAGAATCAATGCTTTCATTGCCAAGGATTTCACCATTTTCAAAATTGAATCCCAAAAACAGAATTATGACCCTTCATGATAGAAATGAGAGTGCATAGAAGTGTTGAAGTCTCAAAGTAGTTTAAGCATGCTACCAAGGTGAAGAAGCTAGTCAAAGTAAGAAACAAGTATTATAGCTTATCCCACAGTTCTGTTAGATCTTTGAATCTTATAGAAAATTCTAATGGTGAATTTGGGAGTTGTAGAAAGAAGACTCATACGGAGGCTAAAACAACAAGTTTTCATGTGAATATGAATAATCAATGCTTTCATTTCCAAGGATTTAACCATTTTGAAAGTTAGAATCCCAAAAACGGAGTTATGACCATTCATGATAGAAATGAGAGCGAATAAAAGCATTGAAGTCTCAAAGGAGTTGATGCATGCTACCAAGGTGAAGAAGCAAGTCCAAGTATGAAACAAGTATTATTGCTTATTCCACAGTTCTGTTAGTTCTTTAAATCTTATACAAGTTTGTAATGGTGAATTTGGGATTTGTAGAAAGAAGACTCATATGGAGGCTGAAACCACACCTTTAGATGTTAAGATGAAGAATCAATGCTTTCATTGCCAAGGATTTCACCATTTTCAAATTTGAATCCCAAAAACAGAATTATGATCCTTCATGATAGAAATGAGAGTAAATAGAAGTGTTGAAGTAGCAAAGGAGTTGAAGCATCCCTACCAAGGTGAAGAAGCAAGTCAAAGTAAGAAACAAGTATTATAGCTTATCCCACAGATCTGTTAGTTCTTTGAAACTTATAGAAAATTCTAATGGTGAATTTGGGAGTTGTAGAAAGAAGACTCATATGGATGCTGAAACAACATGTTTTGATGTGAATACGAATAATCAATGCTTTCATTTCCAAGGATTTAACCATTTTGAAAGTTAGAATCCCAAAAACGGAGTTATGACCATTCAAGATAAAAATGATAGCGAATAGAAGCATTGAAGTCTCAAAGTAGTTGAACCATGCTACCAAGGTGGAGAAGCAAGTCAAAGTAAGAAACAAGTATTATACCTTATCCCACAATTCTGTTAGTTCTTTGAATCTTATAGGAGTTTGTAATGGTGAATTTGGTATTTGTAGAAAGAACACTCATATGGAGGCTGAAACCACACCTTTGGATGTGAATATAAAGAATCAATGCTTTCATTGCCAAGGATTTGACCATTTTCAAGTTTAGAATCCCAAAAACAGAATTATGACCCTTCATGATAAAAATGAGAGTGAACAGAAGTGTTGAAGTCTTAAAGTAGTTGAAGCATGCTACCACTGTGGAGAAGCAAGTCAAAGTAAGAAACAAGTATCATAGCTTATCCCACAGTTCTGTTGGTTCTTTGAATCTTATAGAAGTTTCTAATGGTGAATTTGGGATTTGTAGAAAGAAGACTCATATGGAGGCTGAAACCACACCTTTGGATGTGAATATAAAGAATCAATGCTTTCATTGCCAAGGATATGACCATTTTCAAGTTTAGAATCCCAAAAACAGAATTATGACCCTTCATGAAAGAAATGAGAGTGCATAGAAGTGTTGAAGTCTCAAAGTAGTTTAAGCATGCTACCAAGGTGAAGAAGCTAGTCAAAGTAAGAAACAAGTATTATAGCTTATCCCACAGTTCTGTTAGATCTTTGAATCTTATAGAAAATTCTAATGGTGAATTGGGGAGTTGTAGAAAGAAAACTCATACGGAGGCTGAAACAACAAGTTTTCATGTGAATATGAATAATCAATGCTTTCATTTCCAAGGATTTAACCATTTTGAAAGTTAGAATCCCAAAAACGGAGTTATGACCATTCATGATAGAAATGAGAGCGAATAGAAGCATTGAAGTCTCAAAGTAGTTGAAGCATGCTACCAGGGTTGAGAAGCAAGTCAAAGTAAGAAACAAGTATTATAGCATATCCCACAGTTCTGTTAGTTCTTTGAATCTTATAGGAGTTTGTAATGGTGAATTTGGGATTTGTAGAAAGGAGACTCATATGGAGGCTGAAACCACACCTTTGGATTTTAATATGAAGAATCAATGCTTTCATTGCCAAGGATTTGACCATTTTCAAGTTTAGAATCCCAAAAACAGAATTATGACCCTTCATGATAGAAATGAGAGTGAATATAAGTGTTGAAGTCTCAAAGTAGTTGAAGCATGCTACCAAAGTGGAGAAGCAAGTCAAAGTAAGAAACAAGTATCATAGCTTATCCCACAGTTCTGTTAGTTCTTTGAATCTTATAGAAGTTTCTAATGGTGAATTTAGGATTTGGAGAAAGAAGACTCATATGGAGGCTAAAATAACACCTTTGGATGTGAATATGAAGAATCATTGCTTTCATTGCCAAGGATTTGACCATTTTCAAGTTTAGAATCCCAAAAAACAGAATTATGACCCTTCATGATAGAAATGAGAGTGAATAGAAGTGTTGAAGTCTCAAAGTAGTTGAAGCATGCTACAAAAGTGGAGAAGCAAGTCAAAGTAAGAAACAAGTATCATAGCTTATCCCACAGTTCTGTTAGTTCTTTGAATCGTATAGAAGTTTCTAATGGTGAATTTGGGATTTGTAGAAAGAAGACTCATATGGAGGCTGAAACCACACCTTTGGATGTGAATATGAAGAATCAATGCTTTCATTGCCAAGGATTTCACCATTATCAAGTTTAGAACCCCAAAAAGAGAATTATGACCCTTCATGATAGAAATGAGAGTGAATAGAAGTGTTGAAGTCTCAAAGTAGTTGAAGCATGCTACAAAAGTGGAGAAGCAAGTCAAAGTAAGAAACAAGTATTATAGCTTATCCCACAGTTCTGTTAGTTCTTTGAATCTTATAGAAGTTTCTAATGGTGAATTTGGGATTTGTAGAAAGAAGACTCATATGGAGGCTGAAACCACACCTTTGGATGTGAATATGAAGAATCAATGCTTTCATTGCCAATGCTTTGACGATTTTTAAGTTTAGAATCCCGAAAACAGAATTATGACCCTTTATGATAGAAATGAGAGTGAATAGAAGTGTTGAAGTCTCAAAGTAGTTGAAACATGCTACCAAGGTGAAGAAGCAAGTCAAAGTAAGAAACAAGTATTATAGCTTATCCCACAGTTTTGTTAGTTCTTTGAATCTTATAGAAGTTTCTAATGGTGAATTTAGGATTTGTAGAAAGAAGACTCATATGGAGGCTGAAACCACACCTTTGGATGTGAATATAAAGAATCAATGCTTTCATTGCCAAGGATTTGACCATTTTCAAGTTTAGAATCCCAAAAACAGAATTATGACCCTTCATGATAAAAATGAGAGTGAACAGAAGTGTTGAAGTCTCAAAGTAGTTGAAGCATGCTACCAAAGTGGAGAAGCAAGTCAAAGTAAGAAACAAGTATCATAGCTTATCCCACAGTTTTGTTGGTTCTTTGAATCTTATAGAAGTTTCTAATGGTGAATTTGGGATTTGTAGAAAGAAGACTCATATGGAGGCTGAAACCACACCTTTGGATGTGAATATAAAGAATCAATGCTTTCATTGCCAAGGATTTGACCATTTTCAAGTTTAGAATCCCAAAAAAAAATTATGACCCTTCATGATAGAAATGAGAGTGCATAGAAGTGTTGAAGTCTCAAAGTAGTTTAAGCATGCTACCAAGGTGAAGAAGCTAGTCAAAGTAAGAAACAAGTATTATAGCTTATCCCACAGTTCTGTTTGATCTTTGAATCTTATAGAAAATTCTAATGGTGAATTTGGGAGTTGTAGAAAGAAGACTCATACGGAGGCTGAAAAAACAAGTTTTCATGTGAATATGAATAATCAATGCTTTCATTTCCAAGGATTTAACCATTTTGAAAGTTAGAATCCCAAAAATGGAGTTATGACCATTCATGATAGAAATGAGAGCGAATAGAAGCATTGAAGTCTCAAAGTAGTTGAAGCATGCTACCAGGGTGGAGAAGCAAGTCAAAGTAAGAAAGAAGTATTATAGCATATCCCACAGTTCTGTTAGTTCTTTGAATCTTATAGGAGTTTGTAATGGTGAATTTGGGATTTGTAGAAAGGAGACTCATATGGAGGCTGAAACCACACCTTTAGATGTTAATATGAAGAATCAATGCTTTCATTGCCAAGGATTTCACCATTTTCAAAATTGAATCCCAAAAACAGAATTATGACCCTTCATGATAGAAATGAGAGTGCATAGAAGTGTTGAAGTCTCAAAGTAGTTTAAGCATGCTACCAAGGTGAAGAAGCTAGTCAAAGTAAGAAACAAGTATTATAGCTTATCCCACAGTTCTGTTAGATCTTTGAATCTTATAGAAAATTCTAATGGTGAATTTGGGAGTTGTAGAAAGAAGACTCATACGGAGGCTAAAACAACAAGTTTTCATGTGAATATGAATAATCAATGCTTTCATTTCCAAGGATTTAACCATTTTGAAAGTTAGAATCCCAAAAACGGAGTTATGACCATTCATGATAGAAATGAGAGCGAATAAAAGCATTGAAGTCTCAAAGGAGTTGATGCATGCTACCAAGGTGAAGAAGCAAGTCCAAGTATGAAACAAGTATTATTGCTTATTCCACAGTTCTGTTAGTTCTTTAAATCTTATACAAGTTTGTAATGGTGAATTTGGGATTTGTAGAAAGAAGACTCATATGGAGGCTGAAACCACACCTTTAGATGTTAAGATGAAGAATCAATGCTTTCATTGCCAAGGATTTCACCATTTTCAAATTTGAATCCCAAAAACAGAATTATGATCCTTCATGATAGAAATGAGAGTAAATAGAAGTGTTGAAGTATCAAAGTAGTTGAAGCATCGTACCAAGGTGAAGAAGCAAGTCAAAGTAAGAAACAAGTATTATAGCTTATCCCACAGATCTGTTAGTTCTTTGAAACTTATAGAAAATTCTAATGGTGAATTTGGGAGTTGTAGAAAGAAGACTCATATGGATGCTGAAACAACATGTTTTGATGTGAATACGAATAATCAATGCTTTCATTTCCAAGGATTTAACCATTTTGAAAGTTAGAATCCCAAAAACGGAGTTATGACCATTCAAGATAAAAATGATAGCGAATAGAAGCATTGAAGTCTCAAAGTAGTTGAACCATGCTACCAAGGTGGAGAAGCAAGTCAAAGTAAGAAACAAGTATTATACCTTATCCCACAATTCTGTTAGTTCTTTGAATCTTATAGGAGTTTGTAATGGTGAATTTGGTATTTGTAGAAAGAACACTCATATGGAGGCTGAAACCACACCTTTGGATGTGAATATAAAGAATCAATGCTTTCATTGCCAAGGATTTGACCATTTTCAAGTTTAGAATCCCAAAAACAGAATTATGACCCTTCATGATAAAAATGAGAGTGAACAGAAGTGTTGAAGTCTTAAAGTAGTTGAAGCATGCTACCACTGTGGAGAAGCAAGTCAAAGTAAGAAACAAGTATCATAGCTTATCCCACAGTTCTGTTGGTTCTTTGAATCTTATAGAAGTTTCTAATGGTGAATTTGGGATTTGTAGAAAGAAGACTCATATGGAGGCTGAAACCACACCTTTGGATGTGAATATAAAGAATCAATGCTTTCATTGCCAAGGATATGACCATTTTCAAGTTTAGAATCCCAAAAACAGAATTATGACCCTTCATGAAAGAAATGAGAGTGCATAGAAGTGTTGAAGTCTCAAAGTAGTTTAAGCATGCTACCAAGGTGAAGAAGCTAGTCAAAGTAAGAAACAAGTATTATAGCTTATCCCACAGTTCTGTTTGATCTTTGAATCTTATAGAAAATTCTAATGGTGAATTTGGGAGTTGTAGAAAGAAGACTCATACGGAGGCTGAAACAACAAGTTTTCAAGTGAATATGAATAATCAATGCTTTCATTTCCAAGGATTTAACCATTTTGAAAGTTAGAATCCCAAAAACGGAGTTATGACCATTCATGATAGAAATGAGAGCGAATAGAAGCATTGAAGTCTCATAGTAGTTAAAGCATGCTACCAGGGTGGAGAAGCATGTCAAAGTAAGAAACAAGTATTATAGCATATCCCACAGTTCTGTTAGTTCTTTGAATCTTATAGGAGTTTGTAATGGTGAATTTGGGATTTGTAGAAAGAAAACTCATATGGAGGCTGAAACCACACCTTTGGATGTTAATATGAAGAATCAATGCTTTCATTGCCAAGGATTTCACCATTTTCAAATTTGAATCCCAAAAACAGAATTATGACCCTTCATGATAGAAATGAGAGTAAATAGAAGTGTTGAAGTATCAAAGTAGTTGAAGCATGCTACCAAGGTGAAGAAGCAAGTCAAAGTAAGAAACAAGTATTATAGCTTATCCCACAGTTCTGTTAGTTCTTTGAAACTTATAGAAAATTCTAATGGTGAATTTGGGAGTTGTAGAAAGAAGACTCATATGGAGGCTGAAACAACACGTTTTGATGTGAATACGAATAATCAATGCTTTCATTTCCAAGGATTTAACCATTTTGAAAGTTAGAATCCCAAAAACGGAGTTATGACCATTCATGATAGAAATGAGAGCGAATAGAAGCATTGAAGTCTCATAGTAGTTAAAGCATGCTACCAGGGTGGAGAAGCAAGTCAAAGTAAGAAACAAGTATTATAGCATATCCCACAGTTCTGTTAGTTCTTTGAATCTTATAGGAGTTTGTAATGGTGAATTTGGGATTTGTAGAAAGAAAACTCATATGGAGGCTGAAACCACACCTTTGGATGTTAATATGAAGAATCAATGCTTTCATTGCCAAGGATTTCACCATTTTCAAATTTGAATCCCAAAAACAGAATTATGACCCTTCATGATAGAAATGAGAGTAAATAGAAGTGTTGAAGTATCAAAGTAGTTGAAGCATGCTACCAAGGTGAAGAAGCAAGTCAAAGTAAGAAACAAGTATTATAGCTTATCCCACAGTTCTGTTAGTTCTTTGAAACTTATAGAAAATTCTAATGGTGAATTTGGGAGTTGTAGAAAGAAGACTCATATGGAGGCTGAAACAACACGTTTTGATGTGAATACGAATAATCAATGCTTTCATTTCCAAGGATTTAACCATTTTGAAAGTTAGAATCCCAAAAACGGAGTTATGACCATTCATGATAGAAATGAGAGCGAATAGAAGCATTGAAGTCTCAAAGTAGTTGAAGCATGCTACCAAGGTGGAGAAGCAAGTCAAAGTAAGAAACAAGTATTATACCTTATCCCAAAATTCTGTTAGTTCTTTGAATCTTATAGGAGTTTGTAATGGTGAATTTGGTATTTGTAGAAAGAAGACTCATATGGAGGCTAAAATAACACCTTTGGATGTGAATATGAAGAATCAATGCTTTCATTGCCAAAGCTTTGACGATTTTTAAGTTTAGAATCCCAAAAACAGAATTATGACCCTTCATGATAAAAATGAGAGTGAATAGAAGTGTTGAAGTCTCAAAGTAGTTGAAACATGCTACCAAGATGAAGAAGCAAGTCAAAGTAAGAAACAAGTACTATAGCTTATCCCACAGTTCTGTTAGTTCTTTGAATCCCGTAGAAGTTTCTAATGGTGAATTTGGGATTTGTAGAAAGAAGACTCATATGGATGTGAATATAAAGAATCAAAGCTTTCATTGCCAAGGATTTGACTATTTTCAAGTTTAGAATCCCAAAATTAGAATTATGACCCTTCATGATAGAAACGAGAGTGCATAGAAGTGTTGAAGTCTCAAAGTAGTTTAAGCATGCTACCAAGGTGAAGAAGCTAGTCAAAGTAAGAAACAAGTATTATAGCTTATCCCACAGTTCTGTTAGTTCTTTGAAACTTATAGAAAATTCTAATGGTGAATTTGGGAGTTGTAGAAAGAAGACTCATACGGAGGCTGAAACAACAAGTTTTCATGTGAATATGAATAATCAATGCTTTCATTTCCAAGGATTTAACCATTTTGAAAGTTAGAGTCCCAAAAATGGAGTTTTGACCATTCATGATAGAAATGAGAGCGAATAGAAGCATTGAAGTCTCAAAGTAGTTGATGCATGCTACCAAGGTGGAGAAGCAAGTCAAAGTATGAAACAAGTATTATAGCTTATCCCACAGTTCTGTTAGTTCTTTAAATCTTATAGGAGTTTGTAATGGTGAATTTGGGATTTGTAGAAAGAAGACTCATATTGAGGCTGAAACCACACCTTTAGATGTTAATATGAAGAATCAATGCTTTCATTGCCAAGGATTTCACCATTTTCAAATTTGAATCCCAAAAACAGAATTATGATCCTTCATGATAGAAATGAGAGTAAATAGAAGTGTTGCAGTATCAAAGTAGTTGAAGCATCGTACCAAGGTGAAGAAGTAAGTCAAAGTAAGAAACAAGTATTATAGCTTATCCCACAGTTCTGTTAGTTCTTTGAAACTTATAGAAAATTCTAATGGTGAATTTGGGAGTTGTAGAAAGAAGACTCATATGGAGGCTGAAACAACATGTTTTGATGTGAATACGAATAATTAATTCTTTCATTTCCAAGGATTTAACCATTTTGAAAGTTAGAATCCCAAAAATGGAGTTATGACCATTCATGATAGAAATGAGAGCGAATAGAAGCATTGAAATCTCAAAGTAGTTGAAGCATGCTACCAGGGTGGAGAAGAAAGTCAAAGTAAGAAACAAGTATTATAGCATATCCCACAGTTCTGTTAGTTCTTTGAATCTTATAGGAGTTTGTAATGGTGAATTTGGGATTTGTAGAAAGGAGACTCATATGGAGGCTGAAACCACACCTTTGGATTTGAATATGAAGAATCAATGCTTTCATTGCCAAGGATTTGACCATTTTCAAGTTTAGAATCCCAAAAACAGAATTATGACCCTTCATGATAGAAATGAGAGTGAATATAAGTGTTGAAGTCTCAAAGTAGTTGAAGCATGCTACCAAAGTGGAGAAGCAAGTCAAAGTAAGAAACAAGTATCATAGCTTATCCCACAGTTCTGTTAGTTCTTTGAATCCTATAGAAGTTTCTAATGGTGAATTTAGGATTTGTAGAAAGAAGACTCATATGGAGGCTAAAATAACACCTTTGGATGTGAATATGAAGAATCAATGCTTTCATTGCCAAGGATTTGACCATTTTCAAGTTTAGAATCCTAAAAAACAGAATTATGACCCTTCATGATAGAAATGAGAGTGAATAGAAGTGTTGAAGTCTCAAAGTAGTTGAAGCATGCTACAAAAGTGGAGAAGCAAGTCAAAGTAAGAAACAAGTATCATAGCTTATCCCACAGTTCTGTTAGTTCTTTGAATCGTATAGAAGTTTCTAATGGTGAATTTGGGATTTGTAGAAAAAAGACTCATATGGAGGCTGAAACCACACATTTGGATGTGAATATGAAGAATCAATGCTTTCATTGCCAAAGCTTTGACGATTTTTAAGTTTAGAATCCCAAAAACAGAATTATGACTCTTTATGATAGAAATGAGAGTGAATAGAAGTGTTGAAGTCTCAAAGTAGTTGAAGCATGCTACCAAGGTAAAGAAGCAAGTCAAACTAAGAAACAAGTATTATAGCTTATCCCACAGTTCTGTTAGTTCTTTGAATCTTATAGAAGTTTCTAATGGTGAATTTGGGATTTGTAGAAAGAAGACTCAAATGGAGGCTGAAACCACACCTTTGGATGTGAATATAAAGAATCAATGCTTTCATTGCCAAGGATTTGACCATTTTCAAGTTTAGAATCCCAAAAACAGAATTATGACCCTTCATGATAGAAATGAGAGTGCATTGAAGTGTTGAAGTCTCAAAGTAGTTTAAGCATGCTACCAAGGTGAAGAAGCTAGTCAAAGTAAGAAACAAGTATTATAGCTTATCCCACAGTTCTGTTTGATCTTTGAATCTTATAGAAAATTCTAATGGTGAATTTGGGAGTTGTAGAAAGAAGACTCATACGGAGGCTGAAACAACAAGTTTTCAAGTGAATATGAATAATCAATGCTTTCATTTCCAAGGATTTAACCATTTTGAAAGTTAGAATCCCTAAAACGGAGTTATGACCATTCATGATAGAAATGAGAGCGAATAGAAGCATTGAAGTCTCATAGTAGTTAAAGCATGCTACCAGGGTGGAGAAGCAAGTCAAAGTAAGAAACAAGTATTATAGCATATCCCACAGTTCTGTTAGTTCTTTGAATCTTATAGGAGTTTGTAATGGTGAATTTTGGATTTGTAGAAAGAAAACTCATATGGAGGCTGAAACCACACCTTTAGATGTTAATATGAAGAATCAATGCTTTCATTGCCAAGGATTTCACCATTTTCAAATTTGAATCCCAAAAACAGAATTATGACCCTTCATGATAGAAATGAGAGTAAATAGAAGTGTTGAAGTATCAAAGTAGTTGAAGCATGCTACCAAGGTGAAGAAGCAAGTCAAAGTAAGAAACAAGTATTATAGCTTATCCCACAGTTCTGTTAGTTCTTTGAAACTTATAGAAAATTCTAATGGTGAATTTGGGAGTTGTAGAAAGAAGACTCATATGGAGGCTGAAACAACACGCTTTGATGTGAATATGAATAATCAATGCTTTCATTTCCAAGGATTTAACCATTTTGAAAGTTAGAATCCCAAAACGGAGTTATGACCTTTCATGATAGAAATGAGAGTGAATAGAAGTATTGAAGTTTCAAATTAGTTGAAGTATGCTACGAATGTGGAGAAGCAAGTCAAAGTAAGAAACACGTATTATACCTTATCCCAAAATTCTGTTAGTTCTTTGAATCTTATAGGAGTTTGTAATGGTGAATTTGGTATTTGTAGAAAGAAGACTCATATGGAGGCTAAAATAACACCTTTGGATGTGAATATGAAGAATCAATGCTTTCATTGCCAAAGCTTTGACGATTTTTAAGTTTAGAATCCCAAAAACAGAATTATGACCCTTCATGATAAAAATGAGAGTGAATAGAAGTGTTGAAGTCTCAAAGTAGTTGAAACATGCTACCAAGATGAAGAAGCAAGTCAAAGTAAGAAACAAGTACTATAGCTTATCCCACAGTTCTGTTAGTTCTTTGAATCCCCAGAGAAGTTTCTAATGGTCAATTTCAGATTTGTAGAAAGAAGACTCATATGGATGTGAATATAAAGAATCAAAGCTTTCATTGCCAAGGATTTGACTATTTTCAAGTTTAGAATCCCAAAATTAGAATTATGACCCTTCATGATAGAAATGAGAGTGCATAGAAGTGTTGAAGTCTCAAAGTAGTTTAAGCATGCTACCAAGGTGAAGAAGCTAGTCAAAGTAAGAAACAAGTATTATAGCTTATCCCACAGTTCTGTTAGTTCTTTGAAACTTATAGAAAATTCTAATGGTGAATTTGGGAGTTGTAGAAAGAAGACTCATACGGAGGCTGAAACAACAAGTTTTCATGTGAATATGAATAATCAATGCTTTCATTTCCAAGGATTTAACCATTTTGAAAGTTAGAGTCCCAAAAATTGAGTTTTGACCATTCATGATAGAAATGAGACCGAATAGAAGCATTGAAGTCTCAAAGTAGTTGATGCATGCTACCAAGGTGGAGAAGCAAGTCAAAGTATGAAACAAGTATTATAGCTTATCCCACAGTTCTGTTAGTTCTTTAAATCTTATAGGAGTTTGTAATGGTGAATTTGGGATTTGTAGAAAGAAGACTCATATTGAGGCTGAAACCACACCTTTAGATGTTAATATGAAGAATCAATGCTTTCATTGCCAAGGATTTCACCATTTTCAAATTTGAATCCCAAAAACAGAATTATGATCCTTCATGATAGAAATGAGAGTAAATAGAAGTGTTGAAGTATCAAAGTAGTTGAAGCATCGTACCAAGGTGAAGTAGCAAGTCAAAGTAAGAAACAAGTATTATAGCTTATCCCACAGTTCTGTTAGTTCTTTGAAACTTATAGAAAATTCTAATGGTGAATTTGGGAGTTGTAGAAAGAAGACTCATATGGAGGCTGAAACAACATGTTTTGATGTGAATACGAATAATTAATTCTTTCATTTCCAAGGATTTAACCATTTTGAAAGTTAGAATCCCAAAAATGGAGTTATGACCATTCATGATAGAAATGAGAGCGAATAGAAGCATTGAAATCTCAAAGTAGTTGAAGCATGCTACCAGGGTGGAGAAGAAAGTCAAAGTAAGAAACAAGTATTATAGCATATCCCACAGTTCTGTTAGTTCTTTGAATCTTATAGGAGTTTGTAATGGTGAATTTGGGATTTGTAGAAAGGAGACTCATATGGAGGCTGAAACCACACCTTTGGATTTGAATATGAAGAATCAATGCTTTCATTGCCAAGGATTTGACCATTTTCAAGTTTAGAATCCCAAAAACAGAATTATGACCCTTCATGACAAAAATGAGAGTGAACAGAAGTGTTGAAGTCTCAAAGTAGTTGAAGCCTGCTACCAAAGAGGAGAAGCAAGTCAAAGTAAGAAACAAGTATCATAGCTTATCCCACAGTTCTGTTAGTTCTTTGAATGTTATAGAAGTTTCTAATGGTGAATTTAGGATTTGTAGAAAGAAGACTCATATGGAAGCTAAAATAACACCTTTGGATGTGAATATGAAGAATCAATGCTTTCATTGCCAAAGCTTTGACGATTTTTAAGTTTAGAATCCCAAAAACTGAATTATGACCCTTTATGATAGAAATGAGAATGAATAGAAGTGTTGAAGTCTCAAAGTAGTTGAAGCATGCTACCAAGATGAAGAAGCAAGTCAAAGTAAGTTCTTTGAATCCTATAGAAGTTTCTAATGGTGAATTTGGGATTTGTAGAAAGAAGACTCATATGGAGGCTGAAACGACACCTTTGGATGTGAATATAAAGAATCAAAGCTTTCATTGCCAAGGATTTGACTATTTTCAAGTTTAGAATCCCAAAAACAGAATTATGACCCTCCATGATAGAAATGAGAGTGCATAGAAGTGTTGAAGTCTCAAAGTAGTTTAAGCATGCTACCAAGGTGAAGAAGCTAGTCAAAGTAAGAAACAAGTATTATAGCTTATCCCACAGTTCTGTTAGATCTTTGAATCTTATAGAAAATTCTAATGGTGAATTTGGGAGTTGTAGAAAGAAGACTCATACGGAGGCTGAAACAACAAGTTTTCATGTGAATATGAATAATCAATGCTTTCATTTCCAAGGATTTAACCATTTTGAAAGTTAGAGTCCCAAAAATGGAGTTTTGACCATTCATGACTGAAATGAGAGCGAATAGAAGCATTGAAGTCTCAAAGTAGTTGATGCATGTTACCAAGGTGGAGAAGCAAGTCAAAGTATGAAACAAGTATTATAGCTTATCTCACAGTTCTGTTAGTTCTTTAAATCTTATAGGAGTTTGTAATGGTGAATTTGGGATTTGTAGAAAGAAGACTCATATAGAGGCTGAAACCACACCTTTAGATGTTAATATGAAGAATCAATGCTTTCATTGCCAAGGATTTCACCACTTTCAAATTTGAATCCCAAAAACAGAATTATGATCCTTCATGATAGAAATGAGAGTAAATAGAAGTGTTGAAGTATCAAAGTAGTTGAAGCATCGTACCAAGGTGAAGAAACAAGTCAAAGTAAGAAACAAGTATTATAGCTTATCCCACAGTTCTGTTAGTTCTTTGAAACTTATAGAAAATTCTAATGGTGAATTTGGGAGTTGTAGAAAGAAGACTCATATGGAGGCTGAAACAACATGTTTTGATGTGAATATGAATAATCAATGCTTTCATTTCCAAGGATTTAACCATTTTGAAAGTTAGAATCCCAAAAACGGAGTTATGACCATTCATGATAGAAATGAGAGCGAATAGAAGCATTGAAGTCTCAAAGTAGTTGAAGCATGCTACGAAGGTGGAGAAGCAAGTCAAAGTATGAAACAAGTATTATAGCTTATCCCACAGTTCTGTTAGTTCTTTGAATCTTATAGGAGTTTGTAATGGTGAATTTGGGATTTGTAGAAAGAAGACTCATATGGAGGCTGAAACCACACCTTTAGATGTTAATATGAAGAATCAATGCTTTTATTGCCAAGGATTTCACCATTTTCAAATTAGAATCCCAAAAACAGAATTATGACCCTTCATGATAGAAATGAGAGTAAATAGAAGTGTTGAAGTCTTAAAGTAGTTGAAGCATGCTACCAAAGTGGAGAAGCAAGTCAAAGTAAGAAACAAGTATCATAGCTTATCCCACAGTTCTGTTAGTTCTTTGAATCGTATAGAAGTTTCTAATGGTGAATTTGGGATTTGTAGAAAGAAGACTCATATGGAGGCTGAAACCACACATTTGGATGTGAATATGAAGAATCAATGCTTTCATTGCCAAAGCTTTGACGATTTTTAAGTTTAGAATCCCAAAAACAGAATTATGACCCTTTATGATAGAAATGAGAGTGAATAGAAGTGTTGAAGTCTCAAAGTAGTTGAAGCATACTACCAAGGTGAAGAAGCAAGTCAAAGTAAGAAACAAGTATTATAGCTTATGCCACAAATCTGTTAGTTCTTTGAATCTTATAGAAGTTTCTAATGGTGAATTTGGGATTTGTAGAAAGAAGACTCATATGGAGGCAAAAACCACACCTTTGGATGTGAATATGAAGAATCAATGCTTTCATTTCCCAGAATTTGACCATTTTAAGTTTAGAATCCCAAAAACAGAATTATGACCCTTTATGATACAAATGAGAGTGAATAGAAGTGTTGAAGTCTCAAAGTAGTTGAAGCATGTTACTAAGTGGAGAAGCAAGTCAAAGTAAGAAACAAGTATCATAGCTTATCCACAGTTCTGTTAGTTCTTTGAATCTTATAGAAGTTTCTGGTGAATTTGGGATTTGTAGAAAAAGACTCATATGGAGCTAAAATCACACCTTTGGATGTGAATATGAAGAATCAATGCTTTCATTGCCAAGGCGTTGGCGATTTTTAAGTTTAGAATCCCAAAATAGAATTATGACCCTTTGATAGAAATGAGAGTGAATAGAAGTGTTGAAGTCTCAAAGTAGTTGAAGCATCTACAAGGTGAGAAGCAAGTCAAAGTAAGAAACAAGTTTATAGCTTATCCCAGTTCTGTTAGTTCTTTGAATCTTATAGAAGTTTCTAATGGTGAATTTGGGATTTGTAGAAAGAAGACTCATATGGGCTAAACCACACCTTTGGATGTGAATATGAAGAATCAATGCTTTCATTGCAAGCTTTGACCATTTTTAAGTTTAGAATCCCAAAAACAGAATTATGACCCTTTATGATAAAATGAGAGTGAATAGAAGTGTTGAAGTCTCAAAGTATTGAGCATGCTAAAGGTGAGAAGCAAGTCAAAGTAAGAAACAAGTATTATAGTTATCAGTTCTGTTAGTTCTTTGAATCTTATAGAAGTTTCTAATGGTGAATTTAAGATTTGTAGAAAGAAGACTCATATGGAGTCTAAAATAACACCTTTGGATGTGAATATAAAGAATCAATGCTTTCATTGCCAAGGATTTGACCATTTTCAAGTTTAGAATCCCAAAAAATAGAATTATGACCCTTCTTGATAGAAATGAGAGTGAATAGAAGTGTCGAAGTATCAAAGTAGTTGAAGCATGCTACAAAAGTGGAGAAGCAAGTCAAAGTAAGAAACAAGTATCATAGCTTATCCCACAGTTCTGTTAGTTCTTTGAATCGTATAGAAGTTTCTAATGGTGAATTTGGGATTTGTAGAAAGAAGACTCATATGGAGCCTGAAACCACACCTTTGGATGTGAATATAAAGAATCAATGCTTTCATTGCCAAGGATTAGACCATTTTCAAGTTTAGAATCCCAAAAACAGAATTATGACCCTTCATGATAGAAATGAGAGTAAATAGAAGTGTTGAAGTATCAAAGTAGTTGAAGCATGCTACAAAAGTGGAGAAGCAAGTCAAAGTAAGAAACAAGTATTATAGCTTATTCCACAGTTTTGTTTTTTCTTTGAATCTTATAGAAAATTCTAATGGTGAATTTGGTAGTTGTAGAAAGAAGACTCATACGGAGGCTGAAACAACAAGTTTTCATGTGAATATGAATAATCAATGCTTTTATTTCCAAGGATTTAACCATTTTGAAAGTTAGAGTCCCAAAAATGGAGTTATGACCATTCATGATAGAAATGAGAGCGAATAGAAGCATTGAAGTCTCAAAGTAGTTGATGCATGGTACCAAGGTGGAGAAGCAAGTCAAAGTATGAAACAAGTATTATAGCTTATCCCACAGTTCTGTTAGTTCTTTAAATCTTATAGGAGTTTGTAATGGTGAATTTGGGATTTGTAGAAAGAAGACTCATCATGGAGGCTGAAACAACAAGTTTTCATGTGAATGTGAATATTCAATGCTTTCATTTCCAAGGATTTAACCATTTTGAAAGTTAGAATCCCAAAAACGGAGTTATGACCATTCATGATAGAAATGAGAGCGAATAGAAGCATTGAAGTCTCAAAGTAGTTGAAGCATGCTACGAAGGTGGAGAAGCAAGTCAAAGTATGAAACAAGTATTATAGCTTATCCCACAGTTCTGTTAGTTCTTTAAATCTTATAGGAGTTTGTAATGGTGAATTTGGGATTTGTAGAAAGAAGACTCATATGGAGGCTGAAACCACACCTTTAGATGTTAATATGAAGAATCAATGCTTTCATTGCCAAGGATTTCACCATTTTCAAATTTGAATCCCAAAAACAGAATTATGATCCTTCATGATAGAAATGAGAGTAAATAGAAGTGTTGAAGTATGAAAGTAGTTGAAGCATCGTAATAAGGTGAAGAAGCAAGTCAAAGTAAGAAACAAGTATTATAGCTTATCCCACAGTTCTGTTAGTTCTTTGAAACTTATAGAAAATTCTAATGGTGAATTTGGGAGTTGTAGAAAGAAGACTCATATGGAGGCTGAAACAACATGTTTTGATGTGAATACGAATAATCAATGCTTTCATTTCCAAGGATTTAACCATTTTGAAAGTTAGAATCCCAAAAACGGAGTTATGACCATTCATGATAGAAATGAGAGCGAATAGAAGCATTGAAGTCTCAAAGTAGTTGAAGCATGCTACCAGGGTGGAGAAGCAAGTCAAAGTAAGAAACAAGTATTATAGCATATCCCACAGTTCTGTTAGTTCTTTGAATCTTATAGGAGTTTGTAATGGTGAATTTGGGATTTGTAGAAAGGAGACTCATATGGAGGCTGAAACCACACCTTTGGATTTGAATATGAAGAATCAATGCTTTCATTGCCAAGGATTTGACCATTTTCAAGTTTAGAATCCCAAAAACAGAATTATGACCCTTCATGATAGAAATGAGAGTGAATATAAGTGTTGAAGTCTCAAAGTAGTTGAAGCATGCTACCAAAGTGGAGAAGCAAGTCAAAGTAAGAAACAAGTATCATAGCTTATCTCACAGTTCTGTTAGTTCTTTGAATCGTATAGAAGTTTCTAATGGTGAATTTGGGATTTGTAGAAACAAGACTCATATGGAGGCTGAAACCACACATTTGGATGTGAATATGAAGAATCAATGCTTTCATTGCCAAAGCTTTGACGATTTTTAAGTTTAGAATCCCAAAAACAGAAATATGACCCTTTATGATAGAAATGAGAGTGAATAGAAGTGTTGAAGTCTCAAAGAAGTTAAAGCATACTACCAAGGTGAAGAAGCAAGTCAAAGTAAGAAACAAGTATTATAGCTTATCCCACAGATCTGTTAGTTCTTTGAATCTTATAGAAGTTTCTAATGGTGAATTTGGGATTTGTAGAAAGAAGACTCATATGGAGGCAAAAACCACACCTTTGGATGTGAATATGAAGAATCAATGCTTTCATTGCCAAAGCTTTGACGATTTTTAAGTTTAGAATCCCAAAAACAGAATTATGACCCTTTATGATAGAAATGAGAGTGAATAGAAGTGTTGAAGTCTCAAAGTAGTTGAAGCATGTTACGAAGGTGAAGAAGCAAGTCAAAGTAAGAAACAAGTATCATAGCTTATCCCACAGTTCTGTTAGTTCTTTGAATCTTATAGAAGTTTCTAATGGTGAATTTAAGATTTGTAGAAAGAAGACTCATATGGAGTCTAAAATAACACCTTTGGATGTGAATATGAAGAATCAATGCTTTCATTGCCAAGGATTTGACCATTTTTAAGTTTAGAATCCCAAAAAATAGAATTATGACCCTTCTTGATAGAAATGAGAGTGAATAGAAGTGTCGAAGTATCAAAGTAGTTGAAGCATGCTACAAAAGTGGAGAAGCAAGTCAAAGTAAGAAACAAGTATCATAGCTTATCCCACAGTTCTGTTAGTTCTTTGAATCGTATAGAAGTTTCTAATGGTGAATTTGGGATTTGTAGAAAGAAGACTCATATGGAGCCTGAAACCACACCTTTGGATGTGAATATAAAGAATCAATGCTTTCATTGCCAAGGATTAGACCATTTTCAAGTTTAGAATCCCAAAAACAGAATTATGACCCTTCATGATAGAAATGAGAGTAAATAGAAGTGTTGAAGTATCAAAGTAGTTGAAGCATGCTACAAAAGTGGAGAAGCAAGTCAAAGTAAGAAACAAGTATTATAGCTTATTCCACAGTTTTGATAGATCTTTGAATCTTATAGAAAATTCTAATGGTGAATTTGGTAGTTGTAGAAAGAAGACTCATACGGAGGCTGAAACAACAAGTTTTCATGTGAATATGAATAATCAATGCTTTTATTTCCAAGGATTTAACCATTTTGAAAGTTAGAGTCCCAAAAATGGAGTTATGACCATTCATGATAGAAATGAGAGCAAATAGAAGCATTGAAGTCTCAAAGTAGTTGATGCATGGTACCAAGGTGGAGAAGCAAGTCAAAGTATGAAACAAGTATTATAGCTTATCCCACAGTTCTGTTAGTTCTTTAAATCTTATAGGAGTTTGTAATGGTGAATTTGGGATTTGAAGAAAGAAGACTCATACGGAGGCTGAAACAACAAGTTTTCATGTGAATGTGAATATTCAATGCTTTCATTTCCAAGGATTTAACCATTTTGAAAGTTAGAATCCCAAAAACGGAGTTATGACCATTCATGATAGAAATGAGAGCGAATAGAAGCATTGAAGTCTCAAAGTAGTTGAAGCATGCTACGAAGGTGGACAAGCAAGTCAAAGTATGAAACAAGTATTATAGCTTATCCCACAGTTCTGTTAGTTCTTTAAATCTTATAGGAGTTTATAATGGTGAATTTAGGATTTGTATAAAGTAGACTTATATGGAGGCTGAAACCACACCTTTAGATGTTAATATGAAGAATCAATGCTTTCATTGCGAAGGATTTCACCATTTTCAAATTTGAATCCCAAAAACAGAATTATAACCCTTTATGATAGAAATGAGAGTAAATAGAAGTGTTGAAGTATCAAAGTAGTTGAAGCATGCTACCAAGGTGAAGAAGCAAGTCAAAGTAAGAAACAAGTATTATAGCTTATCCTACAGTTCTGTTAGTTCTTTGAAACTTATAGAAAATTCTAATGGTGAATTTGGGAGTTGTAGAAAGAAGACTCATATGGATGCTGAAACAACACGTTTTGATGTGAATACGAATAATCAATGCTTTTATTTCCAAGGATTTAACCATTTTGAAAGTTAGAATCCCAAAAACGGAGTTATGACCATTCATGATAGAAATGAGAGCGAATAGAAGCATTGAAGTCTCAAAGTAGTTGAAGCATGCTACCAAGGTGGAGAAGCAAGTCAAAGTAAGAAACAACTATTATACCTTATCCCACAATTCTGTTAGTTCTTTGAATCTTATAGGAGTTTGTAATGGTGAATTTGGGATTTGTAGAAAGGAGACTCATATGGAGGCTGAAACCACACCTTTGGATTTGAATATGAAGAATCAATGCTTTCATTGCCAAGGATTTGACCATTTTCAAGTTTAGAATCCCAAAAACAGAATTATGACCCTTCATGATAGAAATGAGAGTGAATATAAGTGTTGAAGTCTCAAAGTAGTTGAAGCATGCTACCAAAGTGGAGAAGCAAGTCAAAGTAAGAAACAAGTATCATAGCTTATCCCACAGTTCTGTTAGTTCTTTGAATCGTATAGAAGTTTCTAATGGTGAATTTGGGATTTGTAGAAAGAAGACTCATATGGAGGCTGAAACCACACATTTGGATGTGAATATGAAGAATCAATGCTTTCATTGCCAAAGCTTTGACGATTTTTAAGTTTAGAATCCCAAAAACAGAATTATGACCCTTTATGATAGAAATGAGAGTGAATAGAAGTGTTGAAGTCTCAAAGTAGTTGAAGCATACTACAAAGATGAAGAAGCAAGTCAAAGTAAGAAACAAGTATTATAGCTTATCCCACAGATCTGTTAGTTCTTTGAATCTTATAGAAGTTTCTAATGGTGAATTTGGGATTTTTAGAAAGAAGACTCATATGGAGGCAAAAACCACACCTTTGGATGTGAATATGAAGAATCAATGCTTTCATTGCCAAAGCTTTAACGATTTTTAAGTTTAGAATCCCAAAAACACAATTATGACCCTTTATGATAGAAATGAGAGTGAATAGAAGTGTTGAAGTCTCAAAGTAGTTGAAGCATGTTACGAAGGTGAAGAAGCAAGTCAAAGTAAGAAACAAGTATCATAGCTTATCCCACAGTTCTGTTAGTTCTTTGAATCTTATAGAAGTTTCTAATGGTGAATTTAGGATTTGTAGAAAGAAGACTCATATGGAGTCTAAAATAACACCTTTGGATGTGAATATGAAGAATCAATGCTTTCATTGCCAAGGATTTGACCATTTTCAAGTTTAGAATCCCAAAAAATAGAATTATGACCCTTCTTGATAGAAATGAGAGTGAATAGAAGTGTCGAAGTATCAAAGTAGTTGAAGCATGCTACAAAAGTGGAGAAGCAAGTCAAAGTAAGAAACAAGTATCATAGCTTATCCCACAGTTCTGTTAGTTCTTTGAATCGTATAGAAGTTTCTAATGGTGAATTTGGGATTTGTAGAAAGAAGACTCATATGGAGCCTGAAACCACACCTTTGGATGTGAATATAAAGAATCAATGCTTTCATTGCCAAGGATTAGACCATTTTCAAGTTTAGAATCCCAAAAACAGAATTATGACCCTTCATGATAGAAATGAGAGTAAATAGAAGTGTTGAAGTATCAAAGTAGTTGAAGCATGCTACAAAAGTGGAGAAGCAAGTCAAAGTAAGAAACAAGTATTATAGCTTATTCCACAGTTTTGTTAGATCTTTGAATCTTATAGAAAATTCTAATGGTGAATTTGGTAGTTGTAGAAAGAAGACTCATACGGAGGCTGAAACAACAAGTTTTCATGTGAATATGAATAATCAATGCTTTTATTTCCAAGGATTTAACCATTTTGAAAGTTAGAGTCCCAAAAATGGAGTTATGACCATTCATGATAGAAATGAGAGCGAATAGAAGCATTGAAGTCTCAAAGTAGTTGATGCATGCTACCAAGGTGGAGAAGCAAGTCAAAGTATGAAACAAGTATTATAGCTTATCCCACAGTTCTGTTAGTTCTTTAAATCTTATAGGAGTTTGTAATGGTGAATTTGGGATTTGTAGAAAGAAGACTCATACGGAGGCTGAAACAACAAGTTTTCATGTGAATGTGAATATTCAATGCTTTCATTTCCAAGGATTTAACCATTTTGAAAGTTAGAATCCCAAAAACGGAGTTATGACCATTCATGATAGAAAAGAGAGCGAATAAAAGCATTGAAGTCTCAAAGTAGTTGATGCATGCTACCAAGGTGGAGAAGCAAGTCAAAGTATGAAACAAGTATTATTGCTTATCCCACAGTTCTGTTAGTTCTTTAAATCTTATACAAGTTTGTAATGGTGAATTTGGGATTTGTAGAAAGAAGACTCATATGGAGGCTGAAACCACACCTTTAGATGTTAATATGAAGAATCAATGCTTTCATTGCCAAGGATTTCACCATTTTCAAATTTGAATCCCAAAAACAGAATTATGACCCTTCATGATAGAAATGAGAGTAAATAGAAGTGTTGAAGTATCAAAGTAGTTGAAGCATGCTACCAAGGTGAAGAAGCAAGTCAAAGTAAGAAACAAGTATTATAGCTTATCCCATAGTTCTGTTAGTTCTTTGAAACTTATAGAAAATTCTAATGGTGAATTTGGGAGTTGTAGAAAGAAGACTCATATGGAGGCTGAAACAACACGTTTTGATGTGAATACGAATAATCAATGCTTTCATTTCCAAGGATTTAATCATTTTGAAAGTTAGAATCCCAAAAACAGAGTTATGACCATTCATGATAGAAATGAGAGCGAATAGAAGCATTGAAGTCTCAAAGTAGTTGAAGCATGCTACCAAGGTGGAGAAGCAAGTCAAAGTAAGAAACAACTATTATACCTTATCCCACAATTCTGTTAGTTCTTTGAATCTTATAGGAGTTTGTAATGGTGAATTTGGGATTTGTAGAAAGGAGACTCATATGGAGGCTGAAACCACACCTTTGGATTTGAATATGAAGAATCAATGCTTTCATTGCCAAGGATTTGACCATTTTCAAGTTTAGAATCCCAAAAACAGAATTATGACCCTTCATGATAGAAATGAGAGTGAATATAAGTGTTGAAGTCTCAAAGTAGTTGAAGCATGCTACCAAAGTGGAGAAGCAAGTCAAAGTAAGAAACAAGTATCATAGCTTATCCCACAGTTCTGTTAGTTCTTTGAATCGTATAGAAGTTTCTAATGGTGAATTTGGGATTTGTAGAAAGAAGACTCATATGGAGGCTGAAACCACACATTTGGATGTGAATATGAAGAATCAATGCTTTCATTGCCAAAGCTTTGACGATTTTTAAGTTTAGAATCCCAAAAACAGAATTATGACCCTTTATGACAGAAATGAGAGTGAATAGAAGTGTTGAAGTCTCAAAGTAGTTGAAGCATGTTACGAAGGTGAAGAAGCAAGTCAAAGTAAGAAAGAAGTATCATAGCTTATCCCACAGTTCTGTTAGTTCTTTGAATCGTATAGAAGTTTCTAATGGTGAATTTGGGATTTGTAGAAAGAAGACTCATATGGAGGCTGAAACCACACATTTGGATGTGAATATGAAGAATCAATGCTTTCATTGCCAAGGATTTGACCATTTTCAAGTTTAGAATCCCAAAAACAGAATTATGACCCTTCATGATAAAAATGAGAGTGAACAGAAGTGTTGAAGTCTCAAAGTAGTTGAAGCATGCTACCAAAGTGAAGAAGCAAGTCAAAGTATGAAACAAGTATCATAGCTTATCCCACAGTTCTGTTAGTTCTTTGAATCTTATAGAAGTTTCTAATGCTGAATTTAGGATTTGTAGAAAGAAGACTCATATGGAAGCTAAAATAACACCTTTGGATGTGAATATGAAGAATCAATGCTTTCATTTCCAAAGCTTTGACGATTTTTAAGTTTAGAATCCCAAAAACAGAATTATGACCCTTTATGATAGAAATGAGAGTGAATAGAAGTGTTGAAGTCTCAAAGTAGTTGAAGCATGCTACCAAGATGAAGAAGCAAGTCAAAGTAAGAAACAAGTATTATAGCTTATCCCATAGTTCTGTTAGTTCTTTGAATCCTATAGAAGTTTCTAATGGTGAATTTGGGATTTGTAGAAAGAAGACTCATATGGAGGCTGAAACGACACCTTTGGATGTGGATATAAAGAATCAAAGCTTTCATTGCCAAGGATTTGACTATTTCCAAGTTTAGAATCCCAAAAACAGAATTATGACCCTTCATGATAGAAATGAGAGTGCATAGAAGTGTTGAAGTCTCAAAGTAGTTTAAGCATGCTACCAAGGTGAAGAAGCTAGTCAAAGTAAGAAACATGTAATATAGCTTATCCCACAGTTCTGTTAGATCTTTGAATCTTATAGAAAATTCTAATGGTGAATTTGGGAGTTGTAGAAAGAAGACTCATACAGAGGCTGAAACAACAAGTTTTCATGTGAATATGAATAATCAATGCTTTCATTTCCAAGGATTTAACTATTTTGAAAGTTAGAGTCCCAAAAATGGAGTTTTGACCATTCATGATAGAAATGAGAGCGAATAGAAGCATCGAAGTCTCAAAGTAGTTGATGCATACTACCAAGGTGGAGAAGCAAGTCAAAGTATGAAACAAGTATTATAGCTTATCCCACAGTTCTGTTAGTTCTTTAAATCTTATAGGAGTTTGTAATGGTGAATTTGGGATTTGTAGAAAGATGACTCATATGGAGGCTGAAACCACACCTTTAGATGTTAATATGAAGAATCAATGCTTTCATTGCCAAGGATTTCACCATTTTCAAATTTGAATCCCAAAAACAGAATTATGATCCTTCATGATAGAAATGAGAGTAAATAGAAGTGTTGAAGTATCAAAGTAGTTGAAGCATCGTACCAATGTGAAGAAGCAAGTCAAAGTAAGAAACAAGTATTATAGCTTATCCCACAGTTCTGTTAGTTCTTTGAAACTTATAGAAAATTCTAATGGTGAATTTGGGAGTTGTAGAAAGAAGACTCATATGGAGGCTGAAACAACATGTTTTGATGTGAATACGAATAATCAATGCTTTCATTTCCAAGGATTTAACCATTTTGAAAGTTAGAATCCCAAAAACAGAATTATGACCCTTTATGATAGAAATGAGAGTGAATAGAAGTGTTGAAGTCTCAACGTAGTTGAAGCATGCTACCAAGATGAAGAAGCAAGTCAAAATAAGAAACAAGTATTATAGCTTATCCCACAGTTCTGTTAGATCTTTGAATCTTATAGAAGTTTCTCATGGTGAGTTTGGGATTTGTAGAAAGAAGACTCATATGGAGGCTAAAACCACACCTTTGGATGTGAATATAAAGAATCAATGCTTTCATTGCCAATGATTTGACCATTTTCAAGTTTAGAATCCCAAAAACAGAATTATGACCCTTCATGATAGAAATGAGAGTGCATAAAAGTGTTGAA
>CM051362.1:15839344-15928196 GCA_028015245.1 Cardamine occulta
AAACAAGTATTATAGCTTATCCCACAGTTCTGTTAGTTCTTTGAATCTTATAGAAGTTTCTAATGGTGAATTTGGGATTTGTAGAAAGAAGACTCATATGGAGGAGCTACACACCTTTGGATGTGAATATGAAGAATCAATGCTTTCATTGCCAAGGATTTGATTGACCCTTTTCAAATTAGAATCCCAAAAACAGAAATTATGACCCTTCATGATAGAAATGAGAGTGAATAGAAGTGTTGAAGTCTCAAAAGTAGTTTAAGCATGCTACCAGAAGGTGGAGAAGCTAGTCAAAGTAAGAAACAAGTATTATAGCTTATCCCACAGTTTTGTTAGTTCTTTGAATCTTATAGAAAATTCTAATGGTGAATTTGGGAGTTGTAGAAAGAAGACTCCATATGGGGCTAAAATAACACGTTTTTCATGTGAATATGAATAATCAATGCTTTTTATTTCCAAGGATTTGACCATTTTAAAGTTTAGAGTCCAAAAATGGGAATTATGACCATTCATGATAGAAATGAGTGAATAGAAGTGTAGAAGTCTCAAAGTAGTTGCAGCATGATACCAAGGTGGAGAAGCAAGTCAAAGTATGAAACAAGTATTATAGCTTATCCCAAGTTCTATTAGTTATATGAATCTTATAGGAGTTTGTAATGGTGACTTTGGGATTTGTAGAAAGAAGACTAAATATGGAGGCTGAAACCACACCTTTGGATGTTAATATGAAGAATCAATGCTTTCATTGTCAAGGATTTGACCATTTTAAGTTTAGAATCCCAAAAAACAGAATTATGACCCTTCATGATAAAAATGAAAGTGAATAGAAGTGTGGAAGTCGAGAAGTAGTTGAAGCATGCTACCAAAGTGGAGAAGCAAGTCAAAAGTAAGAAACAAGTATCATAGCTTATCCCACCAGTTCTGTTAGTTCTTTGAATCTTATAGAAGTTTCTAATGGTGAATTTAGGATTTGTAGAAAAGAAGACTCATATGGAGGCTAAAATAACCTTCAGATGTGAATATGAAGAATCAACGCTTTCATTGCCAAAGATTTAACCATTTTCAAGTTTAGAATCCAAAAAACAGAATTATGACTTTTCATGATAGAAATGAGAGTGAATAGAAGTGTTGAAGTCTGAAAGTAGTTGAAGCATGCTATTAAGGGGGAGAAGAAGTCAAAGTAAGAAAAAAGTATTATAGCTTATCCTGCAGTTCTGTTAGTTCTTTGAATCTTATACGAGTTTCTAATGGTGAATTTGGGATTTGTAGAAAGAAGACTCATATGGAAGCTAAAATAACACCTTGGATGTGAATATGAAGAATCAATGCTTTCATTGCCAAAGATTTGACCATTTCCAAGTTTAGAATACCAAAAACAGAATTATGATTCTTCATGATAGAAATGAGAGTAAATAGAAGTGTTGAAATCTCAAAGTAGTTGAAGCATGCTACCAAGGTGGAGAAGCAACTCAAAGTAAGAAACAAGTTTTAAATTTTATTCCGCAGTTCTGTTAGTTCTTTGAATCTTATAAAAGTTTCTAATGGTGAATTTGGGATTTGTAGAAAATAGACTCATATGGAGGCTGAAACCACACCTTTGGATGTGAATATGAAGAATCAATGCATTCATTGCCAAGGATTTGACCATTTCAAGTTTAGAATCCCAAAAACAGAATTATGACCCTTCATGATAGAAATGAGAGTGAATAAAAGTGTTGATATCTCAAAGTAGTTGAAGCATGCTACCAAGGTGAAGAAGCAAGTAAAAGTAAAAAACAAGTATTATAGCTTATCCCACAGTTCTGTTAGTTCTTTGAATCTTATAGAAGTTTCTAATGGTGAATTTGGGATTTGTAGAAGGAAGACTCATATGGAGGCTAAAATAACACCTTTGGATGTGAATATGAAGAATCAATGCTTTCATTGCCAAGGATTTGACCATTTTCAAGTTTAGAATCCCAAAAACAGAATTATGACCCTTTGATAGAAATGAGAGTGAATAGAAGTGTTGAAGTCTCAAAGTAGTTGAAGCTGCTACAAAGGTGGAGAAGCAAGTTAAAGTAAGAAACAAGTATCATAGCTTATCCCACAGTTCTGTTAGTTTTTATCTTATAGAAGTTTCTAATGGTGAAGTTGGGATTTGTAGAAAGAAGACTTGTAGTGAAACCCACCCTTTGGATGTGAATATAAAGAATCAATGCTTTCATTGCCAAAAGCTTTGACCATTTTTAAGTTTAGAATCCCAAAAACAGAATTATGACCCTTCATGATAGAAATGAGAGTGCATAAAAGTGTTGAAGTCTCAAAGTAGTTGAAGCATGCTACCAAGGTGGGGAAGCAAGTCAAAGTAAGAAACAAGTATTATAGCTTATCCCACAGTTCTGTTAGTTCTTTGAATCTTATAGAAGTTTCTAATGGTGAATTTAGGATTTGTAGAAAGAAGACTCATATGGAGGCTGAAACCACACCTTTGGATGTTAATATGAAGAATCAATGCTTTCATTGCCAAAGATTTGACCATTTTTAAGTTTAGAATCCCAAAAACAGAATTATGACCCTTCATGATAGAAATGAGAGTGAACAGAAGTGTTGAAGTCTCAAAGTAGTATAAGCATTCTACCAAGGTTGAGAAGCAAGTCAAAGTAAGAAACAAGTATTATAGCTTATTCCACAGTTCTGTTAGTTCTTTTGAATCTTATAGAAGTTCTAATGGTGAATTTGGTATTTGTAGAAAGAAGACTCATATGGAGGCTAAAACCACACCTTTTGATGTGAATATAAAGAATCAATGCTTTCATTGCCAAGGATTTTACCATTTTCAGGTGTAGAATCCCAAAAACAGAATTATGACCCTTCATGATAGAAATGAGAGTGAATAGAAGTGTTGAAGTCTTAAAGTAGTTGAAGCATGCTACCAAGGTGGAGAAGCAAGTCAAAGTAAGAAACAAGTATTATAGCTTATTCTACAGTTCTGTTAGTTCTTTGAATAGTATAGAAGTTTCTAATGGTGAATTTGGGATTTATAGAAAGAAGACTCATATGGAGGCTAAAATAACACCTTTGGATGTGAATATGAAGAATCAATGCTTTCATTGCCAAGAATTTGACCATTTCAAGTTTAGAATCCCAAAAACAGAATTATGACCCTTCATGATAGAAATGAGAGTGAATAGAAGTGTTGAAATCTCAAAGTAGTTGAAGCATGCTACGAATGTGAAGAAGCAATTCAAAATAAGAAACAAGTATTATAACTTATTCCCCATTTCTGTTAGTTCTTTGAATCTTATAGAAATTTCTAATGGTGAATTTAGGATTTGTAGAAAGAAGACTCATATGGAGGCTGAAACCACACCTTTGGATGTGAATATGAAGAATCAATGCTTTCATTGCCAAATATTTGACCATTTTTAAGTTTAGAATCCCAAAAACAGAATTATGACCTTTCATGATACAAATGAGTGTGAACAGAAGTGTTGAAGTCTCAAAGTAGTTGAAGCATGCTACGAATATGAAGAACCAAGTCAAAGTAAGAAACAAGTATTATAGCTTATCCCACAGTTCTGTTAGTTCTTTGAATCTTATAGAAGTTTCTAATGGTGAATTTGGGATTTGTAGAAAGAAGACTCATATGGAGGCTGAAACCACACCTTTGGATGTGAATATAAAGAATCAATGCTTTCATTGCCAAGGAGTTGACCATTTTCCAGCTTAGAAGCCCAAAAACAGAATTATGACCCTGCATGAGAAAAAGAGAGTGAATAGAAGTGTTGAAGTCTCAAAGTAGTGGAAGCATGCTAGCAAGGTGGAGCAGCAAGTCACCGTAAGAAACAAGGACTATAGCTTATCCCACAGTTCTGTTAGTTCTTTGAATCTTATAGAAGTTTCTAATGGTGAATTTGGGATTTGTAAAAAGAAGACTCATATGGAGGCTAAAACCACACCTTTCGATGTAAATATAAAGAATCAATGCTTTCATTGCCAAGGATTTGACCATTTTCAAGTGTAGAATCCCAAAAAAAGAATTATGGCCCTTCATGATTGAAATGAGACTGAATAGAAGTGTTGGAGTCTCAAAGTAGTTGAAGCATGCTACCAAAGTGGAGAAGAAAGTCAAAGTAAGAAACAAGTATTATAGCTTATCCCACAGTTCTGTTAGTTCTTTTAATCTTATAGAAGTATCTAATGGTGAATTTGGGATTAGTAGAAAGAAGACTCATATGGAGGCTGAAACCACACCTTTGGATGTGAATATGAAGAATCAATGCTTTCATTGCCAAAGATTTGACCATTTTTAAGTTTAGAATCCCAAAAACAGAATTATGACCCTTCATGATAGAAATGAGAGTGAACAGAAGTGTTGAAGTCTCAAAGTAGTTGAAGCATGCTACCAAGGTGAAGAAGCAAGTCAAAGTAAGAAACAAGTATTATAGCTTATCCCACAGTTCTGTTAGTTCTTTGAATCTTATAGAAGTTTCTAATGGTGAATTTGGGATTTGTAGAAAGAAGACTCATATGGAGGCTGAAACCACACTTTTGGATGTGAATATGAAGAATCAATGCTTTCATTGCCAAGGATTTGACCATTTTCAAGCTAAGAACCCAAAAAACGGAGTTATTACCCTTCATGATAGAAATGAGAGTGAATAGAAGTGTTGAAGTCTCAAAGTAGTTGAAGCATGCTACAAAAGTGGAGCAAAGTCAAAGTAAGAAACAAGTATTATAGCTTATCCCACAGTTCTGATAGTTCTTTGAAGCTTATAGGAGTTTCTAATGGTGAATTTGGGATTTTTAGAAAGAAGACTTATATGGAGGCTAAAATAACACCTTTGGATGTAAATATGAAGAATCAATGCTTTCATTGCCAAAGATTATACCATTTTTAAGTTTAGAATCCCAAAAACAGAATTATGACCCTTCATGATAGAAATGAGAGTGAACAGAAGTGTTGAAGTCTCAAAGTATTTGAAGCATGCTACCAAGATGAAGAAGCAAGTCAAAGTAAGAAACAAGTATTATAGCTTATCTCACAGTTCTGTTAGTTCTTTGAATCTTATAAAAGTTTCAAATGGTGAATTTGGGATTTGTAGAAAGAAGACTCATATAGAGGATGAAACCACATCTTTGGATGTGAATATGAAGAATCAATGCTTTCATTACCAAGGATTTGACCATTTCATGTTTAGAATCCCAAAAACAGAATTATGACCCTTCATGATAGAAATTAGAGTGAATAGAAGTGTTGAAATCTTAAAGTAGTTGAAGCATGCTACCAAGGTGAAGAAGCAAGTCAAAGTAAGAAACAAGTATTATAGCTTATCCCATAGTTCTGATAGTTCTTTGAATCTTATAGGAGTTTCTAATGGTGAATTTGGGATTTTTAGAAAGAAGACTTATATGGAGGCTAAAATAACACTTTTGGATGTAAATATGAAGAATCAATTCTTTCATTGCCAAAGATTATGCCATTTTTAAGTTTAGAATCCCAAAAACAGAATTATGACCCTTCATGATAGAAAAGAGAGTGAATAGAAGTGTTGAAGTCTCAAAGTAGTTGAAGCATGCTACCAAGGTGAAGAAGCAAGTCAAAGTAAGAAACAAGTATTACAGCTTATCCCACAAATCTGTTAGTTCTTTGAATCTTATAGAAGTTTCTAATGGTTACTTCTGAATTTTTCGAAAGCAGACTCATATGGATGCTCAATCCACACCTTTGGCTGCATCTATGAAGAATCAATGCTTTCATTGCCAAAGCTTTAACCATTTTTAAGTTTAGAATCCCAAAAACAGAATTATGACCCTTCATGATAGAAATGAGAGTGCATAAAAGTGTTGAAGTCTCAAAGTAGTTGAAGCATGCTACCAAAGTGGAGAAGCAAGTCAAAGTAAGAAACAAGTATCATAGGCTTATCCCACAGTTCTGTTAGTTCTTTGAATCTTATAGAAGTTTCTAATGGTGAATTTAGGATTTGTAGAAAGAAGACTCATATGGAGGCTGAAACCACACCTTTGGATGTGAATATGAAGAATCAATGCTTTAATTGCCAAAGCTTTGACGATTTTTAAGTTTAGAATCCCAAAAACAGAATTATGACCCTTTAAGATAGAAATGAGATTGAATAGAAGTGTTGAAGTCTCAAAGTAGTTGAAGCATGCTACCAAGATGAAGAAGCAAGTCAAAGTAAGAAACAAGTATTATAGCTTATCCCACAGTTCTGTTAGTTCTTTGAATCTTATAGAAGTTTCTAATGGTGAATTTGGGATTTGTAGAAAGAAGACCATATATGGAGGCTGAAACCACACCTTTGGATGTGAATATAAAGAATCAATGCTTTCATTGCCAAGAATTTGACCATTTTCAAGTTTAGAATCCCAAAAACAGAATTATGACCCTTCATGATAAAAACGAGAGTGAATGAAGTGTTGAAGTCTCGAAGTAGTTGAAGCATTCTATTAACGGGGAGTAGAAGTCAAAGTAAGAAACAAGTATTATAGTTTATCCCACAGTACTGTTAGTTCTTTGAATCTTATAGGAGTTTCTAATCGTGAATTTGGGATTTGTAGAAAAAAGACTCATATGGAGGCTAAAATAACACCTTTGGATGTGAATATGTAGAATCAACCCTTTCATTGCCAAAGATTTGACCATTTTCAAGTTTAGAATCCAAAAAACAGAATTATGACCTTTCATGATAGAAATGAGAGTGAATAGAAGTGTTGAAGTCTCAAAGTAGTTGAAGGATGCTACCAAGGTGGAGAAGCAAGTCAAAGTAAGAAACAAGTATTATAGCTTACCCCACAGTTCTGTTAGTTCTTTGAATCTTATAGAAGTTTCTAATGGTGAATTTGGGATTTGTAGAAAGAAGACTCATATGGAGGCAGAAACCACACCTTTGGATGTGAATATGAAGAATCAATGCTTTCATTGCCAAATATTTGACCATTTTTAAGTTTAGAATCCCAAAAACAGAATTATGACCCTTCATGATAGAAATGAGAGTGAACAGAAGTGTTGAAGTCTCAAAGTAGTTGAAGCATGCTACGAATGTGAAGAAGCAATTCAAAGTAAGAAACAAGTATTATAACTTATCCCCCATTTCTGTTAGTTCTTTGAATCTTATAGAAGTTTCTAATGGTGAATTTGGGATTTGTAGAAAGAAGACTCATATGGAGGCTGAAACCACACCTTTGGATGTGAATATGAAGAATCAATGCTTTCATTGCCAAAGATTTGACCATTTTTGAGTTTAGAATCCCAAAAACAGAATTATGACCCTTCATGATAGAAATGAGAGTGAACAGAAGTGTTGAAGTCTCAAAGTAGTTGAAGCATACTACCAAGATGAAGAAGCAAGTCAAAGTAAGAAACAAGTATTATAGCTTATCCCACAGTTCTGTTAGCTCTTTGAATCTTATAGAAGTTTCTAATGGTGAATTTGGGATTTGTAGAAAGAAGACTCATATGGAGGCTGAAACCACACCTTTGGATGTGAATATAAAGAATCAATGCTTTCATTGCCCAAGAAGTTGACCATTTTCAAGTTTAGAATCCCAAAAACAGAATTATGACCCTTCATGAGAAAAACGAGTGAATAGAAGTGTTGAAGTCTCAAAGTAGTTGAAGGCATGCTTCCAACGTGGAGAAGCAAGTCAAAGTAAGAAACAAGTATTATAGCTTATCCTATGGTTCTGTTAGTTCTTTGAATCTTATAGAAGTTTCTAATGGTGAATTTAGGATTGGTAGAAAGAAGACTCATATGGAGGCTGAAACTACACCTATTTATGTGAATATGAAGAATCTATGCTTTCAATTCCAAGGATTTGACCATTTTCAAGCTGAGAATCCCTAAATTAGAGTTATGACCCTTCATGATAGAAATGAGAGTGAATAGAAGTGTTGAAATCTCAAAGTAGTTGAAGCATGCTACCAAGGTGGAGAAGCAAGTCAAAGTAAGAAACATGTATCATAGCTTATCCCACAGTTCTGTTAGTTCTTTGAATCTTATAGAAGTTTCTAATGGTGATTTTGGGATTTGTAGAAAGAAGACTCATATGGAGGCTGAAACCACACCTTATGATGTGAATATGAAGAATCAATGCTTTCATTGCCAAGGATTTGACCATTTTCAAGTTTAAAATCCCAAAAACAGAATTATGACCCTTCATGATAGAAACTAGAGTGAATAAAAGTGTTGAAATCTCAAAGTAGTTGAAGCATGCTACCAAGGTGAAGAAACAAGTCAAAGTAAAAAACAAGTATTATAGCTTATCCTACAGTTTTATTAGTTCTTTGAATCTTATAGAAGTTTCTAATGGTGAACTTGGGATTTGTAGAAAGAAGACTTATATGGAGGCTGAAACCACACCTTTGGATGTGAATATGAAGAATCAATGCTTTCATTGCCAAAGATTTGACCATTTTTAAGTTTAGAATCCAAAAAAACAGGAGAATGACCCTTTCATGATAGAAATGAGAGTGCATAGACGTGTTGTAGTCACAAAGTAGTTGAAGCATGATACCAAGGTGGAGAAGAAAGTCAAAGTAAGAAACAAGTATCATAGCTTATCCCACAGTTCTGTTAGTTCTTTGAATCTTATAGAAGTCTCTAATGGTGAATTTGGGATTTTTAGAGAGAAGACTTATATAGAGGCTAAAATAACACCTTTGGATGAAAATATGAAGAATCAATGCTTTCATTGCCAAGGATTTGACAATTTTTAAGTTTAGAATCCCAAAAACAGAATTATGACCCTTCATGATAGAAATGAGAGTGCATAAAAGTGTTGAAGTCTCAAAGTAGTTGAAGCATGCTACCAAAGTGGAGAAAGCACGTCAAAGTAAGAAACAAGTATCATAGCTTATCCCACAGTTCTGTTAGTTCTTTGAATCTTATAGACGTTTCTAATGGTGAATTTAGGATTTGTAGAAAGAAGACTCATATGGAGGCTGAAACCACACCTTTGGATGTGAATATGAAGCATCAATGCTTTAATTGCCAAAGCTTTGACGATTTTTTAAGTTTAGAATCCCAAAATCAAAATTATTACCCTTTAAGATAGAAATGAGAGTGAATAGAAGTGTTGAAGTCTCAAAGTAGTTGAAGCATGCTACCAAGGTGGAGAAGCAAGTCAAAGTGAGAAACAAGTATTATAGCTTATCCCACAGTTCTGTTAGCTCTTTGAATCTTATAGAAGTTTCTAATGGTGAATTTGGGATTTGTAGAAAGAAGAGTCATATGGAGGCTAAAACCACATCTTTCGATGTGAATATAAAGAATCAATGCTTTCATTGCCAAGGATTTGACCATTTTCAAGAGTAGAATCCCAAAAACAGAATTATGGCCCTTCATGATTGAAATAAGACTGAATAGAAGTGTTGAAGTCTCAAAGTAGTTGAAGCATGCTACCAAAGTGGAGAAGCAAGTCAAAGTAAGAAACAAGTATTATAGCTTATCCCACAGTTCTGTTAGTTCTTTGAATCTTATAGGAGTTTCTAATGGTGAATTTAAGATTTGTACAAAGAAGACTCATATGGAGGCTAAAATAACACCTTTGGATGTGAATATAAAGAATCAATGTTTCATTGCCAAAGATTTAACCATTTCCAAGTTTAGAATCCCAAAACAGAATTATGACCCTTCATGATAGAAATGAGAGTGAATAGAAGTGTTGAAGTCTCAAAGTAGTTGAAGCATGCTACCTAGGTGAAGAAGCAAGTCAAAGTAAGAAACAAGTATTATAGCTTACCCCACAGTTCTGTTAGTTCTTTGAATCTTATAGAAGTTTCTAATGGTGAACATGGGATTTGTAGAAAGAAGACTTATATGGAGGTTGCAACCACACCTTTGATTGTGAATATGAAGAATCAATGCTTTCATTGCCAAAGATTTGACCATTTTTAAGTTTAGAATCCCAAAAACAGAATTATGACCCTTCATGATAGAAATGAGGGTGAACAGAAGTGTTGAAGTCTCAAAGTAGTTAAAGCATCCTACGAATGTGAAGAAGCAATTCAAAGTAAGAAACACATTTTATAACTTATCCCCCATTTCTGTTAGTTCTTTGAATCTTATAGAAGTTTCTAATGGTTAATTTGGGATTTGTAGAAAGAAGACTCATATGGAGGCTGAAACCACACCTTTGGATGTGAATATAAAGAATCAATGCTTTCATTGCCAAGGATTTGACCATTTTCAAGTTTAGAATCCTATAAACGGAATTATGGCCCTTCATGATAGAAATGAGACTGAATAGAAGTGTTGAACTCTCAAAGTAGTTGAAGCATGCTACCAAGGTGGAGAAGCAAGTCAAAGTAAGAAACAAGTATTTTAGCTTATCCCACAGTTCTGTTAGTTCTTTGAACCTTATAGAAGTTTCTAATGGTGAATTTGGGATTTGTAGAAAGAAGACTCATATGGAGGCTGAAACCACACCTTTGGATGTGAATATGAAGAATCAATGCTTTCATTGCCAAATATTTGACCATTTTTAAGTTTAGAATCCCAAAAACAGAATTATGACCCTTCATGATAGAAATGAGAGTGAGCAGAAGTGTTGAAGTCTCAAAGTAGTTGAAGAATGCTACCAAGATGGAGAAGCAAGTCAAAGTAAGAAACAAACATTATAGCTAATCCCACAGTTCTGTTAGTTCTTTGAATCTTATAGAAGTTTCTAATGGTGAATTTGGGATTTGTAGAAAGAAGACTCATATGGAGGCTGAAACCACACCTTTGGATGTGAATATAAAGAATCAATGCTTTCATTGCCAAGGATTTGACCATTTTCAAGTTTAGAATCCCAAAAACAGAATTATGACCCTTCATGATAGAAATGAGAGTGCATAAAAGTGTTGAAGTCTCAAAGTAGTTGAAGCATGTTACCAAAGTGGAGAAGCAAGTCAAAGTAAGAAACAAGTATCATAGCTTATCCCACTAGTTCTGTTAGTTTTTTTAATTAGAAGTTTCTAATGGTGAATTTGGGATTTGTAGAAAGAAGACTCATATGGAGGCTGAAACCACACATTTGGATGTGAATATGAAGAATCAATGCTTTCATTGCCAAAGCTTTGACGATTTTTAAGTTTAGAATCCCAAAAACAGAATTATGACCCTTTATGATAGAAATGAGAGTGAATAGAAGTGTTGAAGTCTCAAAGTAGTTGAAGCATACTACAAAGGTGAAGAAGCAAGTCAAAGTAAGAAACAAGTATTATAGCTTATCCCACAGATCTGTTAGTTCTTTGAATCTTATAGAAGTTTCTAATGGTGAATTTGGGATTTTTAGAAAGAAGACTCATATGGATGCAAAAACCACACCTTTGGATGTGAATATGAAGAATCAATGCTTTCATTGCCAAAGCTTTAACGATTTTTAAGTTTAGAATCCCAAAAACAGAATTATGACCCTTCATGATAGAAATGAGAGTGCATAAAAGTGTTGAAGTCTCAAAGTAGTTGAAGCATGCTACCAAAGTGGAGAAGCAAGTCAAAGTAAGAAACAAGTATCATAGCTTATCCCACAGTTCTGTTAGTTCTTTGAATCTTATAGAAGTTTCTAATGGTGAATTTAGGATTTGTAGAAAGAAGACTCATATGGAGGCTGAAACCACACCTTTGGATGTGAATATGAAGAATCAATGCTTTAATTGCCAAAGCTTTGATTTTTAAGTTTAGAATCCCAAAAACAGAATTATGACCCTTTAAGATAGAAATGAGATTGAATAGAAGTGTTGAAGTCTCAAAGTAGTTGAAGCATGCTACCAAGATGAAGAAGCAAGTCAAAGTAAGAAACAAGTATTATAGCTTATCCCACAGTTCTGTTAGTTCTTTGAATCTTATAGAAGTTTCTAATGGTGAATTTGGGATTTGTAGAAAGAAGACTCATATGGAGGCTGAAACCACACCTTTGGATGTGAATATAAAGAATCAATGCTTTCATTGCCAAGAATTTGACCATTTTCAAGTTTAGAATCCCAAAAACAGAATTATGACCCTTCATGATAAAAAAAGACTGAATAGAAGTGTTGAAGTCTCAAAGTAGTTGAAGCATGCTACCAACGCGGAGAAGCAAGTCAAAGTAAGAAACAAGTATTATAGCTTATCCCAAAGTACTGTTAGTTCTTTGAATCTTATAGGAGTTTCTAATCGTGAATTTAAGATTTGTAGAAAAAAGACTCATATGGAGGCTAAAATAACACCTTTGGATGTGAATATGTAGAATCAATGCTTTCATTGCCAAAGATTTGACCATTTTCAAGTTTAGAATCCAAAAAACAGAATTATGACCCTTCATGATAGAAATGAGAGTGAATAGAAGTGTTGAAGTCTCAAAGTAGTTGAAGGATGCTACCAAGGTGGAGAAGCAAGTCAAAGTAAGAAACAAGTATTATAGCTTATCCCACAGTTCTGTTAGTTCTTTGAATTTTATAGGAGTTTCTAATGGTGAATTTGGGATTTGTAGAAAGAAGACTCATATGGAGGCTGAAACATTACCTTTGGATGTGAATATGAAGAATCAATGCTTTCATTGCCAAAGCTTTGACGATTTTTAAGTTTAGAATCCCAAAAACAGAATTATGACCCTTCATGATAGAAATGAGAGTGCATAAAAGTGTTGAAGTCTCAAAGTAGTTGAAGCATGCTACCAAAGTGGAGAAGCAAGTCAAAGTAAGAAACAAGTATCATAGCTTATCCCACAGTTCTGTTAGTTCTTTGAATCTTATAGAAGTTTCTAATGGTGAATTTAGGATTTGTAGAAAGAAGACTCATATGGAGGCTGAAACCACACCTTTGGATGTGAATATGAAGAATCAATGCTTTAATTGCCAAAGCTTTGACGATTTTTAAGTTTAGAATCCCAAAAACAAAATTATGACCCTTTAAGATAGAAATGAGATTGAATAGAAGTGTTGAAGTCTCAAAGTAGTTGAAGCATACTACCAAGATGAAGAAGCAAGTCAAAGTAAGAAACAAGTATTATAGCTTATCCCACAGTTCTGTTAGCTCTTTGAATCTTATAGAAGTTTCTAATGGTGAATTTGGGATTTGTAGAAAGAAGACTCATATGGAGGCTGAAACCACACCTTTGGATGTGAATATAAAGAATCAATGCTTTCATTGCCAAGAAGTTGACCATTTTCAAGTTTAGAATCCCAAAAACAGAATTATGACCCTTCATGAGAAAAACGAGAGTGAATAGAAGTGTTGAAGTCTCAAAGTAGTTGAAGCGTGCTACCAAAGTGGAGAAGCAAGTCAAAGTAAGAAACAAGTATTATAGCTTATCCTATAGTTCTGTTAGTTCTTTGAATCTTATAGAAGTTTCTAATGGTGAATTTAGGATTGGTAGAAAGAAGACTCATATGGAGGCTAAAATAACACCTTTGGATGTGAATATGAAGAATCAATGCTTTCATTGCCAAGGATTTGACCATTTTCAAGTTTAGAATCCAAAAAAATAGAATTATGACCCTTCATGATAGAAATGAGAGTGAATAGAAGTGTTGAAGTCTCAAAGTAGTTGAAGCATGCTACAAAAGTGGAGAAGCAAGTCAAAGTAAGAAACAAGTATCATAGCTTATCCCACAGTTCTGTTAGTTCTTTGAATCTTATAGAAGTTTCTAATGGTGAAGTTGGGATTTGTAGAAAGAAGACTCATATGGAGGCTGAAACCACACCTTTGGATGTGAATATGAAGAATCAATGCTTTCATTGCCAAAGCTTTGACGATTTTTAAGTTTAGAATCCCAAAAACAGAATTATGACCCTTTATGATAGAAATGAGAGTGAATAGAAGTGTTGAAGTCTCAAAGTAGTTGAAGCATGCTACCAAGATGAAGAAGCAAGTAAAAGTAAGAAACAAGTATTATAGCTAATCCCACAGTTCTGTTAGTTCTTTGAATCTTATAGAAGTTTCTAATGGTGAATTTGGGATTTGTAGAAAGAAGACTTATATGGAGGCTGAAACCACACCTTTGGATGTGAATATAAAGAATCAATGCTTTCATTGCCAAGGATTTGACCATTTTCAAGTTTAGAATCCAAAAAACAGGAGAATGACCCTTTATGATAGAAATGAGAGTGCATAAAAGTGTTGAAGTCTCAAAGTAGTTGAAGCATGCTACCAAAGTGGAGAAGCAAGTCAAAGTAAGAAACAAGTATCATAGCTTATCCCACAGTTCTGTTAGTTCTTTGAATCTTATAGAAGTTTCTAATGGTGAATTTAGGATTTGTAGAAAGAAGACTCATATGGAGGCTGAAACCACACCTTTGGATGTGAATATGAAGAATCAATGCTTTCATTGCCAAGGATTTGACCATTTTCAAGTTTAGAATCCAAAAAAAATAGAATTATGACCCTTCATGATAGAAATAAGAGTGAATAGAAGTGTTGAAGTCTCAAAGTAGTTGAAGCATGCTACAAAAGTGGAGAAGCAAGTCAAAGTAAGAAATAAGTATCATAGCTTATCCCACAGTTCTGTTAGTTCTTTGAATCTTATAGAAGTTTCTAATGGTGAATTTTGGATTTGTAGAAAGAAGACTCATATGGAGGCTGAAACCACACCTTTGGATGTGAATATGAAGAATCAATGCTTTCATTGCCAAAGCTTTGACGATTTTTAAGTTTAGAATCCCAAAAACAGAATTATGACCCTTTATGATAGAAATGAGAGTGAATAGAAGTGTTGAAGTCTCAAAGTAGTTGAAGCATGCTACCAAGATGAAGAAGCAAGTAAAAGTAAGAAACAAGTATTATAGCTAATCCCACAGTTCTGTTAGTTCTTTGAATTTTATAGGTGTTTCTAATGGTGAATTTGGGATTTGTAGAAAGAAGACTCATATGGAGGCTAAAATAACACTTTTGGATGTGAATATAAAGAATCAACGCTTTCATTGCCAAAGCTTTGACCATTTTCAAGTTTAGAATCCCAAAAAATAGAATTATGACCCTTCATGATAGAAATGAGAGTGAATAGAAGTGTTGAAGTCTCAAAGTAGTTGAAGCATGCTACCAAGGTGGAGAAGCAAGTCAAAGTAAGAAACAAGTATTATAGCTTATCCCACAGTTCTGTTAGTTCTTTGAATCTTATAGAAGTTTCTAATGGTGAATTTGGGATTTGTAGAAAGAAGACTCACATGGAGGCTGAAACCATACCTTTGGATGTGAATATGAAGAATCAATGCTTTCATTGCCAAGGATTTGACCATTTCCAAGTTTAGAATCCCAAAAACAGAATTATGACCATTCATGATAGAAATGAGAGTGAATAGAAGTGTTGAAATCTCAAAGTAGTTGAAGCATGCTACCAAGGTGGAGAAGCAAGTCAAAGTAAGAAACAAGTATTATAGCTTATCCCCCATTTCTGTTAGTTCTTTGAATATTATAGAAGTTTCTAATGGTGAATTTGGGATTTATAGAAAGAAGACTCATATGGAGGCTAAAATAACACCTTTGGATGTGAATATGAAGAATCAATGCTTTCATTGCCAAGAATTTGACCATTTCAAGTTTAGAATCCCAAAAACAGAATTATGACCCTTCATGATAGAAATTAGAGTGAATAGAAGTGTTGAAGTCTCAAAGTAGTTGAAGCATGCTACCAAGGTGAAGAAGCAAGTCAAAGTAAGAAACAAGTATTATAGCTTACCCCTTAGTTCTGTTAGTTCTTTGAATCTTATAGGAGTTTCTAATGGTGAATTTGGGATTTGTAGAAAGAAGACTCATATGGAGGCTAAAACAACACGTTTTGATGTAAATACGAATAATCAATGCTTTCATTTCCAAGGATTTAACCATTTTGAAAGTTAGAATCCCAAAAATGGAGTTATGACCATTCATGATAGAAATGAGAGCGAATAGAACCATTGAAGTCTCAAAGTAGTTGAAGCATGCTACCAAGGTGGAGAAGCAAGTCAAAGTAAGAAACAAGTATTATAGCTTATCCCACAATTCTGTTAGTTCTTTGAATCTTATAGGAGTTTGTAATGGTGAATTTGGTATTTGTAGAAAGAAGACTCATATGGAGGCTGAAACCACACCTTTGGATGTGAATATGAAGAATCAATGCTTTCATTGCCAAGGATTTGACCATTTTCAAGTTTAGAATCCCAAAAACAGAATTATGACCCTTCATGATAAAAATGAGAGTGACATAAGTGTTGAAGTCTCAAAGTAGTTGAAGCATGCTACCAAAGTGGAGAAGCAAGTCAAAGTAAGAAACAAGTATCATAGCTTATCCCACAGTTCTGTTAGTTCTTTGAATCTTATAGAAGTTTCTAATGGTGAATTTAGGATTTGTAGAAAGAAGACTCATATGGAGGCTAAAATAACACCTTTGGATGTGAATATGAAGAATCAATGCTTTCATTGCCAAGGATTTGACCATTTTCAAGTTTAGAATCCAAAAAAAACAGAATTATGACCCTTCATGATAGAAATGAGAGTGCATAAAAGTGTTGAAGTCTCAAAGTAGTTTAAGCATGCTACCAAGGTGAAGAAGCTAGTCAAAGTAAGAAACAAGTATTATAGCTTATCCCACAGTTCTGTTAGATCTTTGAATCTTATAGAAAATTCTAATGGTGAATTTGGGAGTTGTAGAAAGAAGACTCATACGGAGGCTGAAACAACAAAATTTCATGTGAATATGAATAATCAATGCTTTCATTTCCAAGGATTTAACCATTTTGAAAGTTAGAATCCCAAAAACGGAGTTATGACCAATCATGATAGAAATGAGAGCGAATAAAAGCATTGAAGTCTCAAAGTAGTTGATGTATGCTACCAGGGTGGAGAAGCAAGTCAAAGTATGAAACAAGTATTATAGCTTATCCCACAGTTTTGTTAGTTCTTTAAATCTTATAGGAGTTTGTAATGGTGAATTTGGGATTTGTAGAAAGAAGAGTCATATGGAGGCTGAAACCACACCTTTGGATGTTAATATGAAGAATCAATGCTTTCATTGCCAAGTATTTCACCATTTTCAAGTTTAGAATCCCAAAAACAGAATTATGACCCTTCATGATAGAAATGAGAGTAAATAGAAGTGTTGAAGTATCAAAGTAGTTGAAGCATGCTACCAAGGTGAAGAAGCAAGTCAAAGTAAGAAACAAGTATTATAGCTTATCCCACAGTTCTGTTAGTTCTTTGAAACTTATAGAAAATTCTAATGGTGAATTTGGGAGTTCTAGTAAGAACACTCATATGGAGGCTGAAACAACACGTTTTGATGTGAATCTGAATAATCAATGCTTTCATTTCCAAGGATGTAACCATTTTGAAAGTTAGAATCCCAAAAATGGAGTTATGACCCTTCATGATAGAAATGAGAGCGAATAGAAGCATTGAAGTCTCAAAGTAGTTGAAGCATGCTACCAAGGTGGAGAAGCAAGTCAAAGTAAGAAACAAGTATTATAGCTTATCCCACAATTCTGTTAGTTCTTTGAATCTTATAGGAGTTTGTAATGGTGAATTTGGTATTTGTAGAAAGAAGACTCATATGGAGGCTGAAACCACACCTTTGGATGTGAATATGAAGAATCAATGCTTTCATTGCCAAGGATTTGACCATTTTCATGTTTAGAATCCCAAAAACAGAAATATGACCCTTCATGATAAAAACGAGAGTGAATGAAGTGTTGAAGTCTCAAAGTAGTTGAAGCATGCTACCAAAGTGGAGAAGCAAGTCAAAGTAAGAAACAAGTATCATAGCTTATCCCACAGTTCTGTTAGTTCTTTGAATCTTATAGAAGTTTTAATGGTGATTTTAGGATTTGTAGAAAGAAGACTCATATGGAGGCTAAAATAACACATTTGGATGTGAATATGAAGAATCAATGCTTTCATTGCCAAGGATTTGACCATTTTCAAGTTTAGAATCCCAAAAAAACAGAATTATGACCTTGATGATAGAAATGAGAGTGAATAGAAGTGTTGAAGTCTTAAAGTAGTTGAAGCATGCTACAAAAGTGGAGAAGCAAGTCAAAGTAAGAAACAAGTATCATAGCTTATCCCACAGTTCTGTTAGTTCTTTGAATCTTATAGAAGTTTCTAATGGTCAATTTGGGATTTGTAGAAAGAAGACTCATATGGAGGCTGAAACCACACCTTTGGATGTGAATATGAAGAATCAATGCTTTCATTGCCAAAGCTTTGACGATTTTTAAGTTTAGAATCCCAAAAACAGAATTATGCCCCTTTAAGATAGAAATGAGATTGAATAGAAGTGTTGAAGTCTCAAAGTAGTTGAAGCATGCTGCCAAGATGAAGAAGCAAGTCAAAGTAAGAAACAAGTATTATAGCTTATCCCACAGTTCTGTTAGTTCTTTGAATCTTATAGAAGTTTCTAATGGTGAATTTGGGATTTGTAGAAAGAAGACTCATATGGAGGCTGAACCCACACCTTTGGATGTGAATATAAAGAATCAATGCTTTCATTGCCAAGGATTTGACCATTTTCAAGTTTAGAATCCCAAAAACAGAATTATGACCCTTCATGATAGAAAGGAGAGTGCATAAAAGTGTTGAAGTCTCAAAGTAGTTTAAGCATGCTACCAAGGTGAAGAAGCTAGTCAAAGTAAGAAACAAGTATTATAGCTTATCCCACAGTTCTATTAGATCTTTGAATCTTATAGAAAATTCTAATGGTGAATTTGGGAGTTGTAGAAAGAAGACTCATACGGAGGCGGAAACAACAAGTTTTCATGTGAATATGAATAATCAATGCTTTTATTTCCAAGGATTTAACCATTTTGCAAGTTAAAGTCCCAAAAATGGAGTTATGACCATTCATGATAGAAGTGAGAGCGAATAGAAGCATTGAAGTCTCAAAGTAGTTGATGCATGCTACCAAGGTGGAGAAGCAAGTCAAAGTATGAAACAAGTATTATAGCTTATCCCACAGTTCTGTTAGTTCTTTAAATTTTATAGGAGTTTGTAATGGTGAATTTGGGATTTGTAGAAAGAAGACTCATATGGAGGCTGAAACCACACCTTTGGATGTTAATATGAAGAATCAATGCTTTCATTGCCAAGGATTTCACCATTTTCAAGTTTAGAATCCCAAAAACAGAATTATGACCTTTCATGATAGAAATGAGAGTAAATAGAAGTGTTGAAGTATCAAAGTAGTTGAAGCATGCTACCAAGGTGAAGAAGCAAGTCAAAGTAAGAAACAAGTATTATAGCTTATCCCACAGTTCTGTTAGTTCTTTGAAACTTATAGAAAATTCTAATGGTGAATTTGGGAGTTGTAGAAAGAACACTCATATGGAGGCTGAAACAACACGTTTTGATGTGAATACGAATAATCAATGCTTTCATTTCCAAGGATTTAACCATTTTGAAAGTTAGAATCCCAAAAATGAGGTTATGACCATTCATGATAGAAATGAGAGCGAATAGAAGCATTGAAGTCTCAAAGTAGTTGAAGCATGCTACCAAGGTGGAGAAGCAAGTCAAAGTAAGAAACAAGTATTATAGCTTATCCCACAATTCTGTTAGTTCTTTGAATCTTATAGGAGTTTGTAATGGTGAATTTGGTATTTGTAGAAAGAAGACTCATATGGAGGCTGAAACCACACCTTTGGATGTGAATATGAAGAATCAATGCTTTCATTGCCAAGGATTTGACCATTTTCAAGTTCAGAATCCCAAAAACAGAATTATGACCCTTCATGATAAAAATGAGAGTGAATAGAAGTGTTGAAGTCTCAAAGTAGTTGAAGCATGCTACCAAAGTGGAGAAACAAGTCAAAGTAAGAAACAAGTATCATAGCTTATCCCACAGTTCTGTTAGTTCTTTGAATCTTATAGGAGTTTCTAATGGTGAATTTAGGATTTGTAGAAAGATGACTTATATGGAGGCTAAAATAACACCTTTGGATGTGAATATGAAGAATCAATGCTTTCATTGCGAAGGATTAGACCATTTCAAGTGTAGAATAACAAAAACAGAATTATGACCCTTTATGATAGAAATGAGAGGGAATCAAAGTGTTGAAGTCTCAAAGTAGTTGAAGCATGCTACCAAGGTGGAGAAGCAAGTCAAAGTAAGAAACAAGTATCATAGCTTATCCCACAGTTCTGTTAGTTCTTTTAATCTTATAGAAGTTTCTACTGGTGAATTTGGGATTTGTAGAAAAAAGACTCATATAGAGGCTTAAACCACACCTTTGGATGTGAATATGAAGAATCAATGCTTTCATTGCCAAAGCTTTGACGATTTTTAAGTTTAGAATCCCAAAAACAGAGTTATGACCCTTTATGATAGAAATGAGAGAGAATAGAAGTGTTGAAGTCTCAAAGTAGTTGAAGCATGCTACCAAGATGAAGAAGCAAGTCAAAGTAAGAAACAAGTATTATAGCTTATCCCAAAGTTCTGTTTGTTCTTTAAATCTTATAGAAGTTTCTAATGGTGAATTTGGGATTTGTAGAAAGAAGACTCATATGGAGGCTGAACCCACACCTTTGGATGTGAATATAAAGAATCAATGCTTTCATTGCCAAGGATTTGACCATTTTCAAGTCTAGAATCCCAAAAACAGAATTATGACCCTTCATGATAGAAATGAGAGTGCATAAAAGTGTTGAAGTCTCAAAGTAGTTTAAGCATGCTACCAAGGTGAAGAAGCTAGTCAAAGTAAGAAACAAGTATTATAGCTTATCCCACAGTTCTGTTAGATCTTTGAATCTTATAGAAAATTCTAATGGTGAATTTGGGAGTTGTAGAAAGAAGACTCATACGGAGGCTGAAACAAAAGTTTTCATGTGAATATGAATAATCAATGCATTTATTTCGAAGGATTTACCCATTTTGCAAGTTAGAGTCCTAAAAATGGAGTTATGACCATTCATGATAGAAATGAGAGCGAATAGAAGCATTGAAGTCTCAAAGTAGTTGATGCATGCTACCAAGGTGGAGAAGCAAGTCAAAGTATGAAACAAGTATTATAGCTTATCCCACAGTTCTGTTAGTTCTTTAAATCTTATAGGAGTTTGTAATGGTGAATTTGGGATTTGTAGAAAGAAGACTCATATGGAAGCTGAAACCACACCTTTGGATGTTAATATGAAGAATCAATGCTTTCATTCACAAGGATTTGACCATTTTCAAGTTTAGAATCCCAAAAACAGAATTATGACCCTTCATGATAGAAATGAGAGTAAATAGAAGTGTTGAAGTATCAAAGTAGTTGAAGCATGCTACCAAGGTGAAGAAGCAAGTCAATGTAAAAAACAAGTATTATAGGTTATCCCACAGTTCTGTTAGTTCTTTGAAACTTATAGAAAATTCTAATGGTGAATTTGGGAGTTGTGAAAGAACACTCATATGGAGGCTGAAACAACACGTTTTGATGTGAATACGAATAATCAATGCTTTCATTTCCAAGGATTTAACCATTTTCAAGTTTAGAATCTTAAAAATAGAATTATGACCCTTCATGATAGAAATGAGAGTAAATAAAAGTGTTCAAGTATCAAAGTAGTTGAAGCATGCTACCAAGGTGAAGAAGCTAGTCTAAGTAAGAAACAAGTATTATAGCTTACCCCACAGTTCTGTTATTCTTTGAATCTTATATGAGTTTGTAATGGTGAATTTGGTATTTGTAGAAAGAAGACTCATATGGAGGCTGAAACCACACCTTTGGATGTGAATATGAAGAATCAATGCTTTCATTGCCAAGGATTTGACCATTTTCAAGTTTTGAATCCCAAAAACAGAATTATGACCCTTCATGATAGAAATGAGAGTAAATAGAAGTGTTGAAGTATCTAAGTAGTTGAAGCATGCTACCAAGGTGAAGAAGCAAGTCAAAGTAAGAAACAAGTATTATAGCTTAACCCACAGTTATGTTAGTTCTTTGAATCTTATAGAAGTTTCTAATGGTGAATTTGGGATTTATAGAAAGAAGACTCATATGGAGGCTGAAACCACACCTTTGGATGTGAATATGAAGAATCAATGCTTTCATTGCCAAGGATTTGACCATTTTCAAGTTCAGAATCCCAAAAACAGAAATATGACCCTTCATGATAAAAACGAGAGTGAACAGAAGTGTTGAAGTCTCAAAGTAGTTGAAGCATGCTACCAAAGTGGAGAAGCAAGTCAAAGTAAGAAACAAGTATCATAGCTTATCCCACAGTTCTGTTAGTTCTTTGAATCTTATAGAAGTTTCTAATGGTGATTTTAGGATTTGTAGAAAGAAGACTCATATGGAGGCTAAAATAACACATTTGGATGTGAATATGAAGAATCAATGCTTTCATTGCCAAGGATTTGACCATTTTCAAGTTTAGAATCCTAAAAAAACAGAATTATGACCTTGATGATAGAAATGAGAGTGAATAGAAGTGTTGAAGTCTCAAAGTAGTTGAAGCATGCTACAAAAGTGGAGAAGCAAGTCAAAGTAAGAAACAAGTATCATAGCTTATCCCACAGTTCTGTTAGTTCTTTGAATCTTATAGAAGTTTCTAATGGTCAATTTGGGATTTGTAGAAAGAAGACTCATATGGAGGCTGAAACCACACCTTTGGATGTGAATATGAAGAATCAATGCTTTCATTGCCAAAGCTTTGACGATTTTTAAGTTTAGAATCCCAAAAACAGAATTATGCCCCTTTAAGATAGAAATGAGAGTGAATAGAAGTGTTGAAGTCTCAAAGTAGTTGAAGCATGCTGCCAAGATGAAGAAGCAAGTCAAAGTAAGAAACAAGTATTATAGCTTATCCCACAGTTCTGTTAGTTCTTTGAATCTTATAGAAGTTTCTAATGGTGAATTTGGGATTTGTAGAAAGAAGACTCATATGGAGGCTGAACCCACACCTTTGGATGTGAATATAAAGAATCAATGCTTTCATTGCCAAGGATTTGACCATTTTCAAGTTTAGAATCCCAAAAACAGAATTATGACCCTTCATGATAGAAAGGAGAGTGCATAAAAGTGTTGAAGTCTCAAAGTAGTTTAAGCATGCTACCAAGGTGAAGAAGCTAGTCAAAGTAAGAAACAAGTATTATAGCTTATCCCACAGTTCTATTAGATCTTTGAATCTTATAGAAAATTCTAATGGTGAATTTGGGAGTTGTAGAAAGAAGACTACATCGGAGGCGGAAACAACAAGTTTTCATGTGAATATGAATAATCAATGCTTTTATTTCCAAGGATTTAACCATTTTGCAAGTTAAAGTCCCAAAAATGGAGTTATGACCATTCATGATAGAAATGAGAGCGAATAGAAGCATTGAAGTCTCAAAGTAGTTGATGCATGCTACCAAGGTAGAGAAGCAAGTCAAAGTATGAAACAAGTATTATAGCTTATACCACAGTTCTGTTAGTTCTTTAAATTTTATAGGAGTTTGTAATGGTGAATTTGGGATTTGTAGAAAGAAGACTCATATGGAGGCTGAAACCACACCTTTGGATGTTAATATGAAGAATCAATGCTTTCATTGCCAAGGATTTCACCATTTTCAAGTTTAGAATCCCAAAAACAGAATTATGACCTTTCATGATAGAAATGAGAAAAAATAGAAGTGTTGAAGTATCAAAGTAGTTGAAGCATGCTACCAAGGTGAAGAAGCAAGTCAAAGTAAGAAACAAGTATTATAGCTTATCCCACAGTTCTGTTAGTTCTTTGAAACTTATAGAAAATTCTAATGGTGAATTTGGGAGTTGTAGAAAGAACACTCATATGGAGGCTAAAACAACATGTTTTGATGTGAATACGAATAATCAATGCTTTCATTTCCAAGGATTTAACCATTTTGAAAGTTAGAATCCCAAAAATGAGGTTATGACCATTCATGATAGAAATGAGAGCGAATAGAAGCATTGAAGTCTCAAAGTAGTTGAAGCATGCTACCAAGGTGGAGAAGCAAGTCAAAATAAGAAACAAGTATTATAGCTTATCCCACAATTCTGTTAGTTCTTTGAATCTTATAGGAGTTTGTAATGGTGAATTTGGTATTTGTAGAAAGAAGACTCATATGGAGGCTGAAACCACACCTTTGGATGTGAATATGAAGAATCAATGCTTTCATTGCCAAGGATTTGACCATTTTCAAGTTCAGAATCCCAAAAAATGAATTATGACCCTTCATGATAAAAATGAGAGTGAATAGAAGTGTTGAAGTCTCAAAGTAGTTGAAGCATGCTACCAAAGTGGAGAAACAAGTCAAAGTAAGAAACAAGTATCATAGCTTATCCCACAGTTCTATTAGTTCTTTGAATCTTATAGAAGTTTCTAATGGTGAATTTAGGATTTGTAGAAAGAAGACTCATATGGAGGCTAAAATAACACTTTTAGATGTGAATATGAAGAATCAATGCTTTCATTGCCAAGGATTTGACCATTTTCAAGTTTAGAATCCCAAAAAAACAGAATTATGACCCTTCATGATAGAAATGAGAGTGAATAGAAGTGTTGAAGTCTCAAAGTAGTTGAAGCATGCTACAAAAGTGGAGAAGCAAGTCAAAGTAAGAAACAAGTATCATAGCTTATCCCACAGTTCTGTTAGTTCTTTGAATCTTATAGAAGTTTCTACTGGTGAATTTGGGATTTGTAGAAAAAAGACTCATATAGAGGCTGAAACCACACCTTTGGATGTGAATATGAAGAATCAATGCTTTCATTGCCAAAGCTTTGACGATTTTTAAGTTTAGAATCCCAAAAACAGAGTTATGACCCTTTATGATAGAAATGAGAGAGAATAGAAGTGTTGAAGTCTCAAAGTAGTTGAAGCATGCTACGAAGATGAAGAAGCAAGTCAAAGTAAGAAACAAGTATTATAGCTTATCCCACAGTTCTGTTAGTTCTTTAAATCTTATAGAAGTTTCTAATGGTGAATTTGGGATTTGTAGAAAGAAGACTCATATGGAGGCTGAACCCACACCTTTGGATGTGAATATAAAGAATCAATGCTTTCATTGCCAAGGATTTGACCATTTTCAAGTTTAGAATCCCAAAAACAGAATTATGACCCTTCATGATAGAAATGAGAGTGCATAAAAGTGTTGAAGTCTCAAAGTAGTTTAAGCATGGTACCAAGGTGAAGAAGCTAGTCAAAGTAAGAAACAAGTATTATAGCTTATCCCACAGTTCTGTTAGATCTTTGAATCTTATAGAAAATTCTAATGGTGAATTTGGGAGTTGTAGAAAGAAGACTCATACGGAGGCTGAAACAACAAGTTTTCATGTGAATATGAATAATCAATGCATTTATTTCGAAGGATTTACCCATTTTGCAAGTTAGAGTCCTAAAAATGGAGTTATGACCATTCATGATAGAAATGAGAGCGAATAGAAGCATTGAAGTCTCAAAGTAGTTGATGCATGCTACCAAGGTGGAGAAGCAAGTCAAAGTATGAAACAAGTATTATAGCTTATCCCACAGTTCTGTTAGTTCTTTAAATCTTATAGGAGTTTGTAATGGTGAATTTGGGATTTGTAGAAAGAAGACTCATATGGAAGCTGAAACCACACCTTTGGATGTTAATATGAAGAATCAATGCTTTCATTCACAAGGATTTCACCATTTTCAAGATTAGAATCCCAAAAACAGAATTATGACCCTTCATGATAGAAATGAGAGTAAATAGAAGTGTTGAAGTATCAAAGTAGTTGAAGCATGCTACCAAGGTGAAGAAGCAAGTCAATGTAAAAAACAAGTATTATAGGTTATCCCACAGTTCTGTTAGTTCTTTGAAACTTATAGAAAATTCTAATGGTGAATTTGGGAGTTGTGAAAGAACACTCATATGGAGGCTGAAACAACACGTTTTGATGTGAATACGAATAATCAATGCTTTCATTTCCAAGGATTTAACCATTTTCAAGTTTAGAATCTTAAAAATAGAATTATGACCCTTCATGATAGAAATGAGAGTAAATAAAAGTGTTCAAGTATCAAAGTAGTTGAAGCATGCTACCAAGGTGATGAAGCTAGTCAAAGTAAGAAACAAGTATTATAGCTTACCCCACAGTTCTGTTAGTTCTTTGAATCTTATATGAGTTTGTAATGGTGAATTTGGTATTTGTAGAAAGAAGACTCATATGGAGGCTGAAACCACACTTTTGGATGTGAATATGAAGAATCAATGCTTTCATTGCCAAGGATTTGACCATTTTCAAGTTTTGAATCCCAAAAACAGAATTATGACCCTTCATGATAGAAATGAGAGTAAATAGAAGTGTTGAAGTATCTAAGTAGTTGAAGCATGCTACCAAGGTGAAGAAGCAAGTCAAAGTAAGAAACAAGTATTATAGCTTAACCCACAGTTATGTTAGTTCTTTGAATCTTATAGAAGTTTCTAATGGTGAATTTGGAATTTGTAGAAAGAAGACTCATATGGAGGCTGAAACCACACCTTTGGATGTGAATATAAAGAATCAATGCTTTCATTGCCAAGGATTTGACCATTTTCAAGTTTAGAATCCCAAAAACAGAATTATGACCCTTCATGATAAAAATGAGAGTGAACAGAAGTGTTGAAGTCTCAAAGTAGTTGAAGCATGCTACCAAAGTGGAGAAGCAAGTCAAAGTAAGAAACAAGTATCATAGCTTATCCCACAGTTTTGTTGGTTCTTTGAATCTTATAGAAGTTTCTAATGGTGAATTTGGGATTTGTAGAAAGAAGACTCATATGGAGGCTGAAACCACACCTTTGGATATGAATATAAAGAATCAATGCTTTCATTGCCAAGGATTTGACCATTTTCAAGTTTAGAATCCCAAAAACAGAATTATGACCCTTCATGATAGAAATGAGAGTAAATAGAAGTGTTCAAGTATCAAAGTAGTTGAAGCATGCTACCAAGGTGAAGAAGCAAGTCAAAATAAGAAACAAGTATTATAGCTTATCCCACAGTTCTGTTATTTCTTTTAATCTTATAGAAAATTCTAATGGTGAATTTGGGATTTGTAGAAAGAAGACTCATATGGAGGCTGAAACCACACCTTTGGATGTGAATATGAAGAATCAATGCTTTCATTGCCATGGATTTGACCATTTCAAGTTTAGAATCTCAAAAACAGAGTTATCACCCTTCATGACAGAAATGAGAGTGAATAGAAGTGTTGAAGTCTCAAAGTAGTTGAAGCATGCTACCAAGGTGAAGAAGCTAGTCAAAGTAAGAAACAAGTATTATAGCTTATCCCATTGTTCTGTTAGTTCTTTGTATCTTATAGAAGTTTCTAATGGTGAATTTGGGATTTGTAAAAAGAAGACACATATGGAGGCTGAAACCACACCTTTGGATGTGAATGTGATGAATCAATGCTTTCATTGCCAAGGATTTGACCATTTTCAAGTTTAGAATCCCAAAAACAGAAATATGACCCTTCATGATAGAAATGAGAGTAAATAGAAGTGTTGAGGTATCAAAGTAGTTGAAGCATGCTACCAAGGGAAGAAGCTAGTCAAAGTAAGAAACAAGTATTATAGCTTATCCCACTGTTCTGTTAGTTCTTTGAATCTTATAGAAGTTTCTAATGGTCAATTTGGGATTTGTAGAAAGAAGACATATATGGAGGCTGAAACCACACCTTTGGATGTGAATATAAAGAATAAATGCTTTCATTGCCTAGGATTTGACCATTTTCAAGTTTAGAATCTTAAAAATAGAATTATGACCCTTCATGATAGAAATGAGAGTAAATAAAAGTGTTCAAGTATCAAAGTAGTTGAAGCATGCTACCAAGGTGAAGAAGCTAGTCAAAGTAAGAAACAAGTATTATAGCTTACCCCACAGTTCTGTTAGTTCTTTGAATCTTATAGGAGTTTGTAATGGTGAATTTGGTATTTGTAGAAAGAAGACTCATATGGAGGCTGAAACCACACCTTTGGATGTGAATATGAAGAATCAATGCTTTCATTGCCAAGGATTTGACCATTTTCAAGTTTAGAATCCTAAAAACAGAATTATGACCCTTCATGATAGAAATGAGAGTAAATATAAGTGTTGAAGTATCTAAGTAGTTGAAGCATGCTACCAAGGTGAAGAAGCAAGTCAATGTAAGAAACAAGTATTATAGCTTAACCCACAGTTATGTTAGTTCTTTGAATCTTATAGAAGTTTCTAATGGTGAATTTGGGATTTGTAGAAAGAAGACTCATATGGAGGCTGAAACCACACCTTTGGATGTGAATATAAAGAATCAATGCTTTCATTGCCAAGGATTTGACCATTTTCAAGTTTAGAATCTTAAAAATAGAATTATGACCCTTCATGATAAAATGAGAGTAAATAAAAGTGTTCAAATATCAAAGTAGTTGAAGCATGCTACCTAGGTGAAGAAGCAAGTCAAAGTAAGAAACAAGTATTATAGCTTAACCCACAGTTATGTTAGTTCTTTGAATCTTATAGAAGTTTCTAATGGTGAATTTGGGATTTGTAGAAAGAAGACTCATATGGAGGCTGAAACCACACCTTTGGATGTGAATATGAAGAATCAATGCTTTCATTGCCAAGGATTTGACCATTTTCAAGTTTAGAATCCCGAAAACAGAATTATGTCCCTTCATGATAGAAATGAGAGTAAATAGAAGTGTTCAAGTATCAAAGTAGTTGAAGCATGCTACCAAGGTGAAGAAGCAAGTCAAAATAAGAAACAAGTATTATAGCTTATCCCACAGTTCTGTTATTTCTTTTAATCTTATAGAAAATTCTAATGGTGAATTTGGGATTTGTAGAAAGAAGACTCATATGGAGGCTGAAACCACACCTTTGGATGTGAATATGAAGAATCAATGCTTCCATTGCCATGGATTTGACCATTTCAAGTTTAGAATCTCAAAAACAGAGTTATCACCCTTCATGACAAAAATGAGAGTGAATAGAAGTGTTGAAGTATCAAAGTAGTTGAAGCATGCTACCAAGGTGAAGAAGCAAGTCAATGTAAAAAACAAGTATTATAGGTTATCCCACAGTTCTGTTAGTTCTTTGAAACTTATAGAAAATTCTAATGGTGAATTTGGGAGTTGTGAAAGAACACTCATATGGAGGCTGAAACAACACATTTTGATGTGAATACGAATAATCAATGCTTTCATTTCCAAGGATTTAACCATTTTCAAGTTTAGAATCTTAAAAATAGAATTATGACCCTTCATGATAGAAATGAGAGTAAATAAAAGTGTTCAAGTATCAAAGTAGTTGAAGCATGCTACCAAGGTGAAGAAGCTAGTCAAAGTAAGAAACAAGTATTATAGCTTACCCCACAGTTCTGTTAGTTCTTTGAATCTTATATGAGTTTGTATTGGTGAATTTGGTATTTGTAGAAAGAAGACTCATATGGAGGCTGAAACCACACCTTTGGATGTGAATATGAAGAATCAATGCTTTTATTGCCAAGGATTTGACCATTTTCAAGTTTAGAATCCCAAAAACAGAATTATGACCCTTCATGATAGAAATGAGAGTGAATAGAAGTGTTGAAATCTCAAAGTAGTTGAAGCATGCTACCAAGGTGGAGAAGCAAGTCAAAGTAAGAAACAAGTATTATAGCTTATCCTCCATTTCTGTCAGTTCTTTGAATCTTATAGAAGTTTCTAATGGTGAATTTGGGATTTGTAGAAAGAAGACTCACATGGAGGCTGAAACCATACCTTTGGATGTGAATATGAAGAATCAATGCTTTCATTGCCAAAGATTTGACCATTTTCAAGTTTAGAATCCCAAAAACAGAATTATGACCCTTCATGATAGAAATGAGAGTGAATAAAAGTGTTGAAATCTCAAAGTAGTTGAAGCAAGCTACCAAGGTGGAGAAGCAAGTCAAAGTAAGAAACAAGTATTATAGCTTATCCCACAGTCCTATTAGTTCTTCGAATCTAATAGAAGTTTCTAATGGTGAATTTGGGATTTGTAGAAAGAATACTCACATGGAGGCTGAAACCACACCTTTGGATGTGAATATGAAGAATCAATGCTTTCATTGCCAAAGATTTGACCATTTTCAAGTTTAGAATCCCAAAAACAGAATTATGACCCTTCATGATAGAAATGAGAGTAAATAGAAGTATTCAAGTATCAAAGTAGTTGAAGCATGCTACCAAGGTGAAGAAGCAAGTCAAAATAAGAAACAAGTATTATAGCTTATCCCACTGTTCTGTTATTTCTTTTAATCTTATAGAAAATTCTAATGGTGAATTTGGGATTTGTAGAAAGAAGACTCATATGGAGGCTGAAACCACACCTTTGGATGTGAATATGAAGAATCAATGCTTTCATTGCCATGGATTTGACCATTTCAAGTTTAGAATCTCAAAAACAGAGTTATCACCCTTCATGACAGAAATGAGAGTGAATAGAAGTGTTGAAGTCTTAAAGTAGTTGAAGCATGCTACCAAGGTGAAGAAGCTAGTCAAAGTAAGAAACAAGTATTATAGCTTATCCCACTGTTCTGTTAGTTCTTTGAATCTTATAGAAGTTTCTAATGGTGAATTTGGGATTTGTAGAAAGAAGACATATATGGAGGCTGAAACCACACCTTTGGATGTGAATGTGATGAATCAATGCTTTCATTGCCAAGGATTTGACCATTTTCAAGTTTAGAATCCCAAAAACAGAATTATGACCCTTCATGATAGAAATGAGAGTAAATAGAAGTGTTGAAGTATCAAAGTAGTTGAAGCATGCTACCAAGGGAAGAAGCTAGTCAACGTAAGAAACAAGTATTATAGCTTATCCCACTGTTCTGTTAGTTCTTTGAATCTTATAGAAGTTTCTAATGGTGAATTTGGGATTTGTAGAAAGAAGACATATATGGAGGCTGAAACCACACCTTTGGATGTGAATATAAAGAATAAATGCTTTCATTGCCTAGGATTTGACCATTTTCAAGTTTAGAATCTTAAAAATAGAATTATGACCCTTCATGATAGAAATGAGAGTAAATAAAAGTGTTCAAGTATCAAAGTAGTTGAAGCATGCTACTAAGGTGAAGAAGCTAGTCAAAGTAAGAAACAAGTATTATAGCTTACCCCACAGTTCTGTTAGTTCTTTGAATCTTATAGGAGTGTGTAATGGTGAATTTGGTATTTGTAGAAAGAAGACTCATATGGAGGCTGAAACCACACCTTTGGATGTGAATATGAAGAATCAATGCTTTCATTGCCAAGGATTTCACCATATTCAAGTTTAGAATCCCAAAAACAGAATTATGACCCTTCATGATAGAAATGAGAGTAAATAGAAGTGTTGAAGTATCTAAGTAGTTGAAGCATGCTACCAAGGTGAAGAAGCAAGTCAATGTAAGAAACAAGTATTATAGCTTAACCCACAGTTATGTTAGTTCTTTGAATCTTATAGAAGTTTCTCATGGTGAATTTGGGATTTGTAGAAAGAAGACTCATACGGAGGCTGAAACCACACCTTTGGATGTGAATATAAAGAATCAATGCTTTCATTGCCAAGGATTTGACCATTTTCAAGTTTAGAATCTTAAAAATAGAATTATGACCCTTCATGATAGAAATGAGAGTAAATAAAAGTGTTCAAGTATCTAAGTAGTTAAAGCATGCTACCAAGGTGAAGAAGCAAGTCAAAGTAAGAAACAAGTATTATAGCTTAACCCACAGTTATGTTAGTTCTTTGAATCTTATAGAAGTTTCTAATGGTGAATTTGGGATTTGTAGAAAGAAGACTCATATGGAGGCTGAAACCACACCTTTGGATGTGAATATGAAGAATCAATGCTTTCATTGCCAAGGATTTGACCATTTTCAAGTTTAGAATCTTAAAAATAGAATTATGACCCTTCATGATAGAAATGAGAGTAAATAAAAGTGTTCAAATATCAAAGTAGTTGAAGCATGCTACCTAGGTGAAGAAGCAAGTCAAAGTAAGAAACAAGTATTATAGCTTAACCCACAGTTATGTTAGTTCTTTGAATCTTATAGAAGTTTCTAATGGTGAATTTGGGATTTGTAGAAAGAAGACTCATATGGAGGCTGAAACCACACCTTTGGATGTGAATATGAAGAATCAATGCTTTCATTGCCAAGGATTTGACCATTTTCAAGTTTAGAATCCCAAAAACAGAATTATGTCCCTTCATGATAGAAATGAGAGTAAATAGAAGTGTTCAAGTATCAAAGTAGTTCAAGCATGCTACCAAGGTGAAGAAGCAAGTCAAAATAAGAAACAAGTATTATAGCTTATCCCACAGTTCTGTTATTTCTTTTAATCTTATAGAAAATTCTAATGGTGAATTTGGGATTTGTAGAAAGAAGACTCATATGGAGGCTGAAACCACACCTTTGGATGTGAATATGAAGAATCAATGCTTTCATTGCCATGGATTTGACCATTTCAAGTTTAGAATCTCAAAAACAGAGTTATCACCCTTCATGACAGAAATGAGAGTGAATAGAAGTGTTGAAGTATCAAAGTAGTTGAAGCATGCTACCAAGGTGGAGAAGCAAGTCAAAGTAAGAAACAAGTATTATAGCTTATCCCACAGTTTTGTTAGTTCTATAAATCTGATAGAAAATTCTAATGGTGAATTTGGGAGTTGTAGAAAGAACACTCATATGGAGGCTGAAACCACAGCTTTGGATGTGAATATGAAGAATCAATGCTTTCATTCGCAAGGATTTCACCATTTTCAAATTTAGAATCCCAAAAACAGAATTATGACCCTTCATGATAGAAATGAGAGTAAATAGAAGTGTTGAAGTATCAAAGTAGTTGAAGCATGCAACCAAGGAGAAGAAGCTAGTCAAAGTAAGAAACAAGTATTATAGCTTATCCCACTGTTCTGTTAGTTCTTTGTATCATATAGAAGTTTCTAATGGTGAATTTGGGATTTGTAAAAAGAAGACACATATGGAGGCTGAAACCACACCTTTGGATGTGAATATGATGAATCAATGCTTTCATTGCCAAGGATTTGACCATTTTCAAGTTTAGAATCCCAAAAACAGAATTATGACCCTTCATGATAGAAATGAGAGTAAATAGAAGTGTTGAAGTATCAAAGTAGTTGAAGCATGCTACCAAGGTGAAGAAGCTAGTCAAAGTAAGAAACAAGTATTATAGCTTATCCCACTGTTCTGTTAGTTCTTTGAATCTTATAGAAGTTTCTAATGGTGAATTTGGGATTTGTAGAAAGAAGACATATATGGAGGCTGAAACCACACCTTTGGATGTGAATATGACGAATCAATGCTTTCATTGCCAAGGATTTGACCATTTTCAACTTTAGAATCCCAAAAACAGAATTATGACCCTTCATGATAGAAATGATAGTAAATAGAAGTGTTCAAGTATCAAAGTAGTTGAAGCATGCTACCAAGGTGAAGAAGCTAGTCAAAGTAAGAAACAAGTATTATACCTTATCCCATTGTTCTGTTAGTTCTTTGAATCTTATAGAAGTTTCTAATGGTGAATTTGGGATTTGTAGAAAGAAGACACATATGGAGGCTGAAACCACACCTTTGGAAGCGAATATGAAGAATCAATGCTTTCATTGCCAAGGATTTGACCATTTTCAAGTTTAGAATCCCAAAAATAAAATTATGACTCTTCATGATAGAAACGAGAGTAAATAGAAGTGTTCAAGTATCAAAGTAGTTGAAGCATGCTACCAAGGTGAAGAAGCAAGTTAAAGTAAGAAACAAGTATTATAGCTTATCCCACAGTTCTGTTAGTTCTTTGAATCTTATAGAAAATTCTAATGGTGAATTTGGGATTTGTAAAAAGAAGACACATATGGAGGCTGAAACCACACCTTTGGATGTGAATATGAAGAATCAATGCTTTCATTGCCAAGGATTTGACCATTTTCAAGTTTAGAATCCCAAAAATAGAATTATGACTCTTCATGATAGAAATGAGAGTAAATAGAAGTGTTCAAGTATCAAAGTAGTTGAAGCATGCTACCAAGGTGAAGAAGCAAGTTAAAGTAAGAAACAAGTATTATAGCTTATCCCACAGTTCTGTTAGTTCTTTGAATCTTATAGAAGTTTCTAATGCTGAATTTGGGATTTGTAAAAAGAAGACACATATGGAGGCTGAAACCACACCTTTGGATGTGAATATGAAGAATCAATGCTTTCATTGCCAAGGATTTGACCATTTTCAGGTTTAGAATCCCAAAAACAGATTTATGACCCTTCATGATAGAAATTAGAGTAAATAGAAGTGTTGAAGTATCAAAGTAGTTGAAGCATGCTACCAAGGTGAAGAAGCAAGTCAAAGTAAGAAACAAGTATTATAGCTTATCCCACAGTTCTGTTATTTCTTTTAATCTTATAGAAAATTCTAATGGTGAATCAATGCTTTCATTGCCAAGGATTTGACCATTTTCAACTTTAGAATCCCAAAAACAGAATTATGACCCTTCATGATAGAAATGATAGTAAATAGAAGTGTTCAAGTATCAAAGTAGTTGAAGCATGCTACCAAGGTGAAGAAGCTAGTCAAAGTAAGAAACAAGTATTATAGCTTATCCCACTGTTCTGTTAGTTCTTTGAATCTTATAGAAGTTTCTAATGGTGAATTTGGGATTTGTAGAAAGAAGACATATATGGAGGCTGAAACCACACCTTTGGATGTGAATATAAAGAATAAATGCTTTCATTGCCTAGGATTTGACCATTTTCAAGTTTAGAATCTTAAAAATAGAATTATGACCCTTCATGATAGAAATGAGAGTAAATAAAAGTGTTCAAGTATCAAAGTAGTTGAAGCATGCTACTAAGGTGAAGAAGCTAGTCAAAGTAAGAAACAAGTATTATAGCTTACCCCACAGTTCTGTTAGTTCTTTGAATCTTATAGGAGTTTGTAATGGTGAATTTGGTATTTGTAGAAAGAAGACTCATATGGAGGCTGAAACCACACCTTTGGATGTGAATATGAAGAATCAATGCTTTCATTGCCAAGGATTTCACCATTTTCAAGTTTAGAATCCCAAAAACAGAATTATGACCCTTCATGATAGAAATGAGAGTAAATAGAAGTGTTGAAGTATCTAAGTAGTTGAAGCATGCTACCAAGGTGAAGAAGCAAGTCAATGTAAGAAACAAGTATTATAGCTTAACCCACAGTTATGTTAGTTCTTTGAATCTTATAGAAGTTTCTCATGGTGAATTTGGGATTTGTAGAAAGAAGACTCATACGGAGGCTGAAACCACACCTTTGGATGTGAATATAAAGAATCAATGCTTTCATTGCCAAGGATTTGACCATTTTCAAGTTTAGAATCTTAAAAATAGAATTATGACCCTTCATGATAGAAATGAGAGTAAATAAAAGTGTTCAAGTATCTAAGTAGTTAAAGCATGCTACCAAGGTGAAGAAGCAAGTCAAAGTAAGAAACAAGTATTATAGCTTAACCCACAGTTATGTTAGTTCTTTGAATCTTATAGAAGTTTCTAATGGTGAATTTGGGATTTGTAGAAAGAAGACTCATATGGAGGCTGAAACCACACCTTTGGATGTGAATATGAAGAATCAATGCTTTCATTGCCAAGGATTTGACCATTTTCAAGTTTAGAATCTTAAAAATAGAATTATGACCCTTCATGATAGAAATGAGAGTAAATAAAAGTGTTCAAATATCAAAGTAGTTGAAGCATGCTACCTAGGTGAAGAAGCAAGTCAAAGTAAGAAACAAGTATTATAGCTTAACCCACAGTTATGTTAGTTCTTTGAATCTTATAGAAGTTTCTAATGGTGAATTTGGGATTTGTAGAAAGAAGACTCATATGGAGGCTGAAACCACACCTTTGGATGTGAATATGAAGAATCAATGCTTTCATTGCCAAGGATTTGACCATTATCAAGTTTAGAATCCCAAAAACAGAATTATGTCCCTTCATGATAGAAATGAGAGTAAATAGAAGTGTTCAATTATCAAAGTAGTTCAAGCATGCTACCAAGGTGAAGAAGCAAGTCAAAATAAGAAACAAGTATTATAGCTTATCCCACAGTTCTGTTATTTCTTTTAATCTTATAGAAAATTCTAATGGTGAATTTGGGATTTGTAGAAAGAAGACTCATATGGAGGCTGAAACCACACCTTTGGATGTGAATATGAAGAATCAATGCTTTCATTGCCATGGATTTGACCATTTCAAGTTTAGAATCTCAAAAACAGAGTTATCACCCTTCATGACAGAAATGAGAGTGAATAGAAGTGTTGAAGTATCAAAGTAGTTGAAGCATGCTACCAAGGTGGAGAAGCAAGTCAAAGTAAGAAACAAGTATTATAGCTTATCCCACAGTTTTGTTAGTTCTATAAATCTGATAGAAAATTCTAATGGTGAATTTGGGAGTTGTAGAAAGAACACTCATATGGAGGCTGAAACCACAGCTTTGGATGTGAATATGAAGAATCAATGCTTTCATTCGCAAGGATTTCACCATTTTCAAATTTAGAATCCCAAAAACAGAATTATGACCCTTCATGATAGAAATGAGAGTAAATAGAAGTGTTGAAGTATCAAAGTAGTTTAAGCATGCAACCAAGGAGAAGAAGCTAGTCAAAGTAAGAAACAAGTATTATAGCTTATCCCACTGTTCTGTTAGTTCTTTGTATCATATAGAAGTTTCTAATGGTGAATTTGGGATTTGTAAAAAGAAGACACATATGGAGGCTGAAACCACACCTTTGGATGTGAATATGATGAATCAATGCTTTCATTGCCAAGGATTTGACCATTTTCAAGTTTAGAATCCCAAAAACAGAATTATGACCCTTCATGATAGAAATGAGAGTAAATAGAAGTGTTGAAGTATCAAAGTAGTTGAAGCATGCTACCAAGGTGAAGAAGCTAGTCAAAGTAAGAAACAAGTATTATAGCTTATCCCACTGTTCTGTTAGTTCTTTGAATCTTATAGAAGTTTCTAATGGTGAATTTGGGATTTGTAGAAAGAAGACATATATGGAGGCTGAAACCACACCTTTGGATGTGAATATGACGAATCAATGCTTTCATTGCCAAGGATTTGACCATTTTCAACTTTAGAATCCCAAAAACAGAATTATGACCCTTCATGATAGAAATGATAGTAAATAGAAGTGTTCAAGTATCAAAGTAGTTGAAGCATGCTACCAAGGTGAAGAAGCTAGTCAAAGTAAGAAACAAGTATTATACCTTATCCCATTGTTCTGTTAGTTCTTTGAATCTTATAGAAGTTTCTAATGGTGAATTTGGGATTTGTAGAAAGAAGACACATATGGAGGCTGAAACCACACCTTTGGAAGTGAATATGAAGAATCAATGCTTTCATTGCCAAGGATTTGACCATTTTCAAGTTTAGAATCCCAAAAATAAAATTATGACTCTTCATGATAGAAACGAGAGTAAATAGAAGTGTTCAAGTATCAAAGTAGTTGAAGCATGCTACCAAGGTGAAGAAGCAAGTTAAAGTAAGAAACAAGTATTATAGCTTATCCCACAGTTCTGTTAGTTCTTTGAATCTTATAGAAAATTCTAATGGTGAATTTGGGATTTGTAAAAAGAAGACACATATGGAGGCTGAAACCACACCTTTGGATGTGAATATGAAGAATCAATGCTTTCATTGCCAAGGATTTGACCATTTTCAAGTTTAGAATCCCAAAAATAGAATTATGACTCTTCATGATAGAAATGAGAGTAAATAGAAGTGTTCAAGTATCAAAGTAGTTGAAGCATGCTACCAAGGTGAAGAAGCAAGTTAAAGTAAGAAACAAGTATTATAGCTTATCCCACAGTTCTGTTAGTTCTTTGAATCTTATAGAAGTTTCTAATGCTGAATTTGGGATTTGTAAAAAGAAGACACATATGGAGGCTGAAACCACACCTTTGGATGTGAATATGAAGAATCAATGCTTTCATTGCCAAGGATTTGACCATTTTCAGGTTTAGAATCCCAAAAACAGATTTATGACCCTTCATGATAGAGATTAGAGTAAATAGAAGTGTTGAAGTATCAAAGTAGTTGAAGCATGCTACCAAGGTGAAGAAGCAAGTCAAAGTAAGAAACAAGTATTATAGCTTATCCCACAGTTCTGTTATTTCTTTTAATCTTATAGAAAATTCTAATGGTGAATCAATGCTTTCATTGCCAAGGATTTGACCATTTTCAACTTTAGAATCCCAAAAACAGAATTATGACCCTTCATGATAGAAATGATAGTAAATAGAAGTGTTCAAGTATCAAAGTAGTTGAAGCATGCTACCAAGGTGAAGAAGCTAGTCAAAGTAAGAAACAAGTATTTTAGCTTATCCCACTGTTCTGTTAGTTCTTTGAATCTTATAGAAGTTTCTAATGGTGAATTTGGGATTTGTAAAAAGAAGACACATATGGAGGCTGAAACCACACCTTTGGATGTGAATATGACGAATCAATGCTTTCATTGCCAAGGATTTGACCATTTTCAAGTTTAGAATCTTAAAAATAGAATTATGACCCTTCATGATAGCAATGAGAGTAAATAAAAGTGTTAAAGTATCAAAGTAGTTGAAGCATGCTACCAAGGTGAAGAAGCTAGTCAAAGTAAGAAACAAGTATTATAGCTTACCCCACAGTTCTGTTAGTTCTTTGAATCTTATAGAAGTTTGTAATGGTGAATTTGGTATTTGTAGAAAGAAGACTCATATGGAGGCTGAAACCACACCTTTGGATGTGAATATGAAGAATCAATGTTTTCATTGCTAAGGATTTGACCATTTTCAAGTTTAGAATCCCAAAAACAGAGTTATGACCCTTCATGATAGAAATGAGAGTAAATAGAAGTGTTGAAGTATCTAAGTAGTTGAAGCATGCTACCAAGGTGAAGAAGCAAGTCAAAGTAAGAAACAAGTATTATAGCTTAACCCACAGTTTTGTTAGTTCTTTGAATCTTATAGAAGTTTCTAATGGTGAATTTGGGATTTGTAGAAAGAAGACACATATGGAGGCTGAAACCACACCTTTGGAAGTGAATATGAAGAATCAATGCTTTCATTGCCAAGGATTTGACCATTTTCAAGTTTAGAATCCCAAAAATAAAATTATGACTCTTCATGATAGAAACGAGAGTAAATAGAAGTGTTCAAGTATCAAAGTAGTTGAAGCATGCTACCAAGGTGAAGAAGCAAGTTAAAGTAAGAAACAAGTATTATAGCTTATCCCACAGTTCTGTTAGTTCTTTGAATCTTATAGAAAATTCTAATGGTGAATTTGGGATTTGTAAAAAGAAGACACATATGGAGGCTGAAACCACACCTTTGGATGTGAATATGAAGAATCAATGCTTTCATTGCCAAGGATTTGACCATTTTCAAGTTTAGAATCCCAAAAAACAGATTTATGACCCTTCATGATAGAAATGAGAGTAAATAGAAGTGTTGAAGTATCAAAGTAGTTGAAGCATGCTACCAAGGTGAAGAAGCTAGTCAAAGTAAGAAACAAGTATTATAGCTTATCCCACAGTTCTGTTAGTTCTTTGAATCTTATAGAAGTTTCTAATGGTGAATTTGGGATTTGTAGAAAGAAGACTCATATGGAGGCTGAAACCACACCTTTGGAAGTGAATATGAAGAATCAATGCTTTCATTGCCAAGGATTTGACCATTTTCATGTTTAGAATCCCAAAAACAGAATTATGACCCTTCATGATAGAAATGAGAGTAAATAGAAGTGTTGAAGTATCAAAGTAGTTGAAGCATGCTACCAAGGTGAAGAAGCTAGTCAAAGTAAGAAACAAGTATTATAGCTTAACCCACAGTTATGTTAGTTCTTTAAATCTTATAGAAGTTTCTAATGGTGAATTTAGGATTTGTAGAAAGAAGACACATATGGAGGCTGAAACCACACCTTTGGATGTGAATATGATGAATCAATGCTTTCATTGCCAAGGATTTGACCATTTTCAAGTTTAGAATCCCAAAAACAGAATTATGACCCTTCATGATAGAAATGAGAGTAAATATAAGTGTTGAAGTATCAAAGTAGTTGAAGCATGCTACCAAGGTGAAGAAGCTAGTCAAAGTAAGAAACAAGTATTATAGCTTAACCCACATTTATGTTAGTTCTTTGAATCTTATAGAAGTTTCTAATGGTGAATTTAGGATTTGTAGAAAGAAGACTCATATGGAGGCTGAAACCACACCTTTGGAAGTGAATATGAAGAATCAATGCTTTCATTGCCAAGGATTTGACCATTTTCAACTTTAGAATCCCAAAAACAGAATTATGACCCTTCATGATAGAAATGATAGTAAATAGAAGTGTTCAAGTATCAAAGTAGTTGAAGCATGCTACCAAGGTGAAGAAGCTAGTCAAAGTAAGAAACAAGTATTATACCTTATCCCACTGTTCTGTTAGTTCTTTGAATCTTATAGAAGTTTCTAATGGTGAATTTGGGATTTGTAGAAAGAAGACACATATGGAGGCTGAAACCACACCTTTGGAAGTGAATATGAAGAATCAATGCTTTCATTGCCAAGGATTTGACCATTTTCAAGTTTAGAATCCCAAAAATAAAATTATGACTCTTCATGATAGAAACGAGAGTAAATAGAAGTGTTCAAGTATCAAAGTAGTTGAAGCATGCTACCAAGGTGAAGAAGCAAGTTAAAGTAAGAAACAAGTATTATAGCTTATCCCACAGTTCTGTTAGTTCTTTGAATCTTATAGAAAATTCTAATGGTGAATTTGGGATTTGTAAAAAGAAGACACATATGGAGGCTGAAACCACACCTTTGGATGTGAATATGAAGAATCAATGCTTTCATTGCCAAGGATTTGACCATTTTCAAGTTTAGAATCCCAAAAAACAGATTTATGACCCTTCATGATAGAAATGAGAGTAAATAGAAGTGTTGAAGTATCAAAGTAGTTGAAGCATGCTACCAAGGTGAAGAAGCTAGTCAAAGTAAGAAACAAGTATTATAGCTTATCCCACAGTTCTGTTAGTTCTTTGAATCTTATAGAAGTTTCTAATGGTGAATTTGGGATTTGTAGAAAGAAGACTCATATGGAGGCTGAAACCACACCTTTGGAAGTGAATATGAAGAATCAATGCTTTCATTGCCAAGGATTTAACCATTTTCAAGTTTAGAATCCCAAAAACAGAATTATGACCCTTCATGATAGAAATGAGAGTAAATAGAAGTGTTGAAGTATCAAAGTAGTTGAAGCATGCTACCAAGGTGAAGAAGCTAGTCAAAGTAAGAAACAAGTATTATAGCTTATCCCACTGCTCTGTTAGTTCTTTGAATCGTATAGAAGTTTCTAATGGTGAATTTGGGATTTGTAGAAAGAAGACACATATGGAGGCTGAAACCACACCTTTGGATCTGAATATGAAGAATCAATGCTTTCATTGCCAAGGATTTGACCATTTTCAAGTTTAGAATCCCAAAAATAGAATTATGACCCTTCATGATAGAAATGAGAGTAAATAGAAGTGTTGAAGTATCAAAGTAGTTGAAGCATGCTACCAAGGTGAAGAAGCTAGTCAAAGTAAGAAACAAGTATTATAGCTTATCCCATAGTTCTGTTAGTTCTTTGAATCTTATAGAAAATTCTGTAAAAAATTAAGAAGAAAATCAGAATCCAAATCCACAAATTCTTCTCCTTCACGTCAAAAACAAGAGAGAGAAGAAGGAGATAAAGCTTTTTCTTCTTTACCAATCAGATCTGATCACTTGTTACAAGAAAGAAAAAAAAATATCTGAGCTAATAAAGCCAAACATGTGGCCAAGAATAATTAACATGTGACTGAAAACATTAACCACAAATTAATAAAGTGATTTTCGTAGGTACTGTTCACTGAGCCCAAATCACACACTTCTTAGACTTTTAGTTTCTTGGGCTTCATTGATAACCTCTTGGTCTTCACTCTTGATCTTCTGCTCAACACTCCCCCTCAAGATTGGTTGGTGGAGATCCATCAAACCCATCTTACCATGAAGATCACTACACACTCTAGATGATGTAGCCTTGGTGAAGACATCAGCTAACTGATCCAAGCTTCTAACAAATGTTGGAAGTATAATCCCAGCTTCAACTTTCTCCCTAACTTAGTGATAATCAACCTCTATGTGCTTTGTTCTCTCGTGGAACACAGAGTTAGAGGCAATATGAATCGCTTCTTGATTGTCACAATGGAGGGTAATAGGTTCAGAAGATTCAATACCTAGATCCTTAAGGAGAGCCTTTATCCAAACCAGTTCCCCCGTTGTGTTTGCCATAGCTCGATACTCAGCCTTGGCACTTGATCTAGATATCACTTTCTGTTTCTTACTCCTCCAGGTAACAAGATTTCCACCAACAAAGGTGCAATAACCGGTTGTTGACTTCCGATCAGCCTTATCTCCTGCCCAATCAGAATCACAATATCCTACTATATCAGTTGAGTTATTGCGACCCATTCAAATACCTTTGCCTGGTGTGCCTTTCAAGTATCTGAGGATACGATCCACCATTCCCCAATGATGCTTACTTGGAGCCTGCATGTGCTGACTCACTTGATTCACCGCAAAAGAGATGTCAGGTCTTGTGATAGTCAAGTAAATCAACCTCCCAACAAGTCTTTGATATTGCTTCACTTCCATAAGTGGCTCCCCCTTAGGACCTATCTTATACCCATCTTCAATGGGAGTCTTAGCTGATTTTACACCTAGCTTCCCTGTCTCTTCCAGCAAATCCAGAGTATATTTCCTTTGGGATAAAAAAAGTCCATCAGCAAACTTACATACCTCAATCCCAAGAAAATATTTTAGTTCACCCAAGTCTTTGATATCAAATGAAGCCTTGAGCAAACTTTTTGTCCTCTTGATTCCCTCAACATCATCACTAGTGATAATAATGTCATCCACATAGACTAACACACCAACAATCCCATTCTCCCCCCGAGTTGTAAACAGCGTGTGGTCTGCTTCGGATCTCCTAAATCTATTCTCAAGTAGACATCCACTTAGCTTGTGATATCAAGCTCTAGGGGACTGCTTGAGACCATAAATAGCTTTCTTTAGCTTGCATACCTCGTTGTTCCCTATACCAACACCCTTTGGTGGAACCATATACACTTCTTCCTTCAACTCTCCTTGAAGAAATACATTTTTCACATCCATCTGCCACAAGTTCCAACCCAAATTAGTAGCAATAGAGAGAAGAACTCGTACCGAATGGAGCTTGGCAACTGGCGCAAAGGTTTCTGTGTAATCCACTCCATGCTTTTGTGTATATCCTTTGGCCACTAACCTCGCCTTGTATCTCTCTATTTCCCCAGTGCTAGTATATTTGATGGTGTAAATCCATCTACAGCCTACAAGCTTCTTCTTGCTAGGCTTATCAACCTCATCCCATGTACCATTCTTAACCATAGATGCTATCTCTTCCAGTATAGCCTCAACCCAAACCTCATCCAAGCAAGCCTCTTCGTAACTCCTTGGTATTTTATGCCCATCAATTTTAGAGAGAAAAGCTTGGTGTTCTTCGGGAAATTGTTCCATGGTACAATGGTTCTGGAAAGGATGAGCAACCGCCTGATTATTGTAATACACCCTTGTGTTCTTCCAATGTTCAGGAGGAAACCTTCTCCTTGTACTTCTTCTCAACTGAGGTACTACATCTTCTCCAAGCTCTGACTCTTCAGACTCCTCTACCACAGCTGTTTCTACAAGATCTAAAGCAGATTCAGCATTCGGTGATTCTTCCTCTTCAACATCACCTTCTACATCAACAACTGCTTCAGCCTCTGTAGGAACCCCACTATCATTCTCTTCAGTCTCAACCTCGTCATTACTCACATGTTCAACATAATCACCCTCAGGAGTCAAACCTTCAAGAATACCCCTTAGAGTTGATGCACGGTCCACAGGAGAGGCTATATCTTCCAAGCTCTTCCAACTTGACTTATCAAAATAGCCCTTTTCTTCGACAAATTTAACCTCTCTTGAGACATGTACACGCTTAGAGGTGGGATTGTAACACTTGTATCCCTTCTGCGTAGAGGAATACCCAATAAACATACATTTGATGCTCTTTGTCTCTAACTTGTTCCGCTGTGCATCTGGAACAAACACAAAGCAAAAAGATCCAAACACTCTCAAATGATCAATGCTAGGCTTGGTATTGTACAATACCTCATATGGAGACTTATCTTCAAGATTTCTCATCGGTAATCTATTGATCAAATGACATGCTGTCATCACCGCATCACCCCAAAACGTTTTCGAAACACTTCGGTCAAACATCATGGCCCTAGCAACCTCTATTAAGTGTCTGTTCTTATGCTCTGCCACACCATTCTTTTGTGGAGTATAGGCACATGATGTTTGATGAACTATTCCATTCTTTCCAACAAACTCCTTCAAGGCATGGCTCATGTACTCTCCTCCATTATCACTCCTTAAGATCTTAATCTTTGTTCCAAACTGAGTCAGCACATAGTTGTAGAACTTGGAGAAAGCATCTAGGACATGACTCTTCGATGGCTAAGAGTAACCCATGAGTATTTTGACTTCTCATCAATGAACGAGACAAAATACTTGTAATTATCATTAGTAGCACAAGGAGCTGTCCAAACATCAGAATGAATAACCTCAAAGCATTCCTCATATACCGTAGAGGATTCTGGGAACACATTCTTGCAGTGTTTCCCTAGAATACATGCTTCACATTCTTGATGATCTTGAGCTTCATGATCTGGTACCGCAAGCTGAAGAGCTCTCTTGTGAGGATGACCCAACCTGGCATGCCATAGAACTCAAAGCTGAATGATTAGCAGCAATATCAACCGCGGACTTCTTGCTGTCCAAATCATTCAAAACATAAAGACCTCCTATAGAACTGCCTTCCCCAATGGTCTTTCTCGACTTAGTGTCCTGAAACTTCACATCATCAGGACTGAAAACAGCCAAACAATCAAGGTCCTTGGTAGCCCTCTGAACCAACAGTAGATTGTTAGAGAATTCCGGCAAATATAAAGCTTTCAACTTCTTACCAAACAACTCTAAATTCCCAATTCCTCTAATCTCCACGTCTTGACCATTAGCTATTGTAACCTTTCCATGATAAGGTTTAACATCAGATAACAATTCTTCATTACAGATCATGTGATGAGAGGCACCAGAATCTACCACCACCGGTTTGCGAGCTCTAGAGGCAAAGAGACCCTTACCGGATTCAACTAACTTGGTGATGCTTTTGATGCACTCACCTAAGCCTACGCCCTTAACATCAGAAGCACTCTGTCTTAATTCCTTGGGAATCAAGTATGGATAGAGATCCCAACACTTCTCTTTGGTGTGTCCTTTCATCCTACAATGATCACACCGAGTCTTCCTCTTGTTGACAATCAATCCAATTTCTTTATCCTTGCTCTTATGAGCTGCTTCCTTTGTCCCTTTAAAAAGACTTCTGGAGCTTTCCTCCTTCTGAATCATCATACAAACTTGACTAAGAGTTGGCAACTTCTCAAATCGCAATATATGATGAATTAGTCTAACATAGGACTTATCTAAAGCTAGAAGCAGTCCAAAAACTTGGTCTTGCTCCCTCCTCTCCATCATCTCCTTGACGTCAAGGGTATGAGGTCTGAGCATCTCCAGCTCTCCCCATAGCCTTCTGAGTTCACCCAAGTGATCCTTGACCTCCTTTACTCCTTGCTGAAGAGTATTAAGAGCTAGCTGAATCTCAAATATCCTCCAGATTTTAAATTCATTTCCATACACTTCCTTGAGTGTATCCCACAATTCCTTTGCTTTCTCTACATATGAGTAAGAAGCAAGGATACTCTGCTCCAAGGAGTTTTCAAGAATAGCCACCACACGCTGATCTTATTGGATCCACTTGGAATCCCCTAAGCTTGAACTGATTGGGGCGGAAGTCTTCACTCCCCCTTTTCCAGATCCAGCTTCATCTATGCCTTTAGGCATCTCCTGAGAGCTTAAGCAATGAACCCACAGCCCACAGCTTCTCAACAAGGTCTTTGTGGTTCTAGCCCACAAGAAATAATTTTTTCCATCAAGAACAATAACTGAATTTTGATCTTCCATGAAAGAAAAACTAATAAGACTTGGTCCTCTTGAATCTTTATGCTCTGATACCATGTAGAAAATTAAGAAGAAATTCAGAATCCAAACCCACAAATTCTTCTCCTTCACGTCAAGAACAAGAGAGAGAATAAGGAGATAAAGCTTTTTCTTCTTTACAAATCAGATCTGATCACTTGTTACAAGAAAGAAAAAAAATATCTGAGCTAATAAAGCCAAACATGTGGCCAAGAATAATTAACATGTGACTAAAAACATTAATCACAAATTAATAAAGTGATTTTCGTAGGTACTGTTCACTGAGCCCAAATCACACACTTCTTGGACTTTTAGTTTCTTGGGCTTCATTGATAACCTCTTGGTCTTCACTCTTGATCTTCTGCTCAACAAATTCAAATGGTGAATTTGGGAGTTGTAGAAAGAAGACTCATATGGAGGCTAAAACAACACGTTTTGATGTGAATACGAATAATCAATGCTTTCATTTCCAAGGATTTAACCATTTTGAAAGTTAGAATCCCAAAAATGGAGTTATGACCATTCATGATAGAAATGAGAGCGAATAGAAGCATTGAAGTCTTAAAGTAGTTGAATCATGCTACCAAGGTGGAGAAGCAAGTCAAAGTAAGAAACAAGTATTATAGCTTAAACCACAGTTCTGTTAGTTCTTTAAATCTTATAGGAGTTTCTAATGGTGAATTTGGGATTTGTAGAAAGAAGACTCATATGGAGGCTGAAACCACACCTTTGGATGTGAATATGAAGAATCAATGCTTTGATTGCCAAGGATTTGACCATTTCAAGTTTAGAATCCCAAAAACAGAATTATGACCCTTCATGATAGAAATGAGAGTGAATAGAAGTGTTGAAGTCTCAAAGTAATTGAAGCATGCTACCAAGGTGGAGAAGCAAGTCAAAGTAAGAAACAAGTATTACACCTTATCCCGCAGTTCTGTTAGTTCTTTGAATCTTAAAGGAGTTTCTGATGGTGAATTTAGGATTTGTAGAAAGAAGACTCATCTGGAGGCTGAAACCACACATGTGGATGTGAATATAAATAATCAATGCTTTCATTGCCAAGGATTTGACTATTTCAAGTTTAGAATCCCTAAAACAGAATTATGACCCTTCATAATAGAAATGAGAGTCAATAAAAGTGTTGAAGTCTGAAAGTAGTTAAAGCATGCTACCAAGGTGGAGAAGCAAGTCAAAGTAAGAAACAAGCATTATAGCTTATCTTACAATTCTGTTAGTTCTTTGAATTTTATAAGAGTTTCTAATGGTGAATTTGGGATTTGTAAAAAGAAGACTCATATAGAGGCTGAAACCACATCTTTGGATGTGAATTTATAAGAATCAATGCTTTCATTGCCAAGGATATGACCATTTTAATGTTTAGAATCCCAAAAAAAGAATTATGACCCTTCATGATAGAAATGAGAGTGAATAGAAGTGTTGAAGTCTCATAGTAGTTGAAGCATGCTACCAAGGTGGAAAAGCACGTCAAAGTAAGAACCTATTATTATAGCTTATCCCACAGTACTGTTAGTTCTTTGAATCTTATAGGAGTTTCTAATGGTGTATTTAGGATTTGTAGAAAGAAGACTCATATGGAGGCTGAAACCACACCTTTGGATGTGAATATGAAGAATAAATGCTTTCATTGCCAAGGATTTGACCATTTTCAAGTTTAGAATCCTAAAAAAAAGAATTATGACCCTTCATGATAGAAATGAGAGTGAATAGAAGTGTTGAAGTCTCATAGTAGTTGAAGCATGCTACCAAGGTGGAGAAGCAAGTCAAAGTAAGAAACTATTATTATAGCTTATCCCAAAGTATTGTTAGTTCTTTAAATCTTATAGGAGTTTCTAATGGTGAATTTAGGATTTGTAGAAAGAAGACTCATATGGAGGCTGAAACCACACCTTTGGATGTGAATATGAAGAATCAAAGCTTTCATTGCCAAGAATTTGACCATTTTCAAGTTTAGAATCCCAAAAATAGAATTATGACCCTTCATGATAGAAATGAAAGTAAATAGAAGTGTTGAAGTATCAAAGTAGTTGAAGCATGCTATCAAGGTGAAGAGGCAAGTCAAAGTAAGAAACAAGTATTATAGCTTATCCCACTGTTCTGTTAGTTTTTTGAATCTTATAGAAAATTCTAATGGTGAATTTGGGAGTTGTAGAAAGAAGACTCATATGGAGGCTGAAACAACACGTTTTGATGTGAATACGAATAATCAATGCTTTCATTTCCAAGGATTTAACCATTTTGAAAGTTAGAATCCCAAAAATAGAGTTATGACCATTCATGATAGAAATGAGAGCGAATAAAAGCATTGAAGACTCAAAGTAGTTGAAGCATGCTACCAAGGTGGAGAAGCAAGTCAAAGTAAGAGACAAGTATTATAGCTTATCCCACAGTTCTGTTAGTTCTTTAAATCTTATAGGAGTTTCCAATGGTGAATTTTGGGATTTGTAGAAAGAAGACTCATATGGAGGCTAAAATAACACCTTTGGATATGAATATGAAGAATCAATGCTTTTATTGCCAAAGATTTGACCATTTTCCAGTTTAGAATCCCAAAAACAGAGTTATGACCCTTCATGATAGAAATGAGAGTGAATTGAAGTGTTCTAATCTTAAAGTAGTTGAAGCATGCTACCAAGATGGAAAAGCAAGTCAAAGTAAGAAACAAGCATTATAGCTTATCCTACACTTTTATTAGTTCTTTGAATCTCATAGGAGTTTCTAATGGTGAATTTCGGAGTTGTAGAAATGACACTCATATGGAGAGTAAAACAACATCTTTTGAAGTGAATATGAAGAATCAATGCTTTCATTTCCAATGATTTGACTACTTTCAAGCATCGTATCCCAAAAAACGGAGTTATGACCCTTGATGATAGAAATGAGAGTGAATAGAAGTGTTGAAGTCTCAAAGTAGTTGATGCATGCTACCAAGGTGGAGAAGCAAGTCAAAGTAAGAAACAAGCATTATAGCTTATCCCACAGTTATGTTAGTTGTTTGAATTTCATAGGGATTTCCAATGGTGAATTTGGGACTTGTAGAAAGGAGACTCATATGGAGGCTGAAACAACATCTTTTGATGTGAATATGAAGAATCAATGCGTTCATTTCCAACTATTTAACCACTTTCAAGCATGGAATCCTAAAAATAGAAATATGACCATTCATGATAGAAATGAGAGAGAATAGAAGCGTTGAAGTCTCAAAGTAGTTGAAGCATGCTACCAAGGTGGACAAGCAAGTCAAAGTAAGAAACAAGCTTTATAGCTTATCTCACAGTTTTACTTGTTCTTTGAATCTCATAGGAGTTTCTAATGGTGAATTTGGGACTTGTAGCAAGAAGAAAAATACAGAGGCGGAAGTAATAACTTTTGATATGAATATGAAGAACCAATGCTTTTATTGCCAAAGATTTGACCATTTTCAAGTTTAGAATCCCAAAAACAGAGTTATGACCCTTCATGATAGAAATGAGAGTGAATTGAAGTGTTCTAATCTTAAAGTAGTTGAAGCATGCTACCAAGATGGAAAAGCAAGACAAAGTAAGAAACAAACATTATAGCTTATCCTACACTTTTATTAGTTCTTTGAATCTCATAGGAGTTTCTAATGGTGAATTTCGAAGTTGTAGAAAGGACACTCATATGGAGAGTGAAACAACATCTTTTGATGTGAATATGAAGAATCAATGCTTTCATTTCCAAAGATTTGACTACTTTCAAGCATCGTATCCCAAAAACGGAGTTATGACCCTTGATGATAGAAATGAGAGTGAATAGAAGTGTTGAAGTCTCAAAGTAGTTGATGCATGCTACCAAGGTGGAGAAGCAAGTCAAAGTAAGAAACAAGCATTATAGCTTATCCCACAGTTATGTTAGTTGTTTGAATTTCATAGGGATTTCCAATGGTGAATTTGGGACTTGTAGAAAGGAGACTCATATGGAGGCTGAAACAACATCTTTTGATGTGAATATGAAGAATCAATGCGTTCATTTCCAACTATTTAACCACTTTCAAGCATGGAATCCTAAAAATAGAAATATGACCATTCATGATAGAAATGAGAGAGAATAGAAGCGTTGAAGTCTCAAAGTAGTTGAAGCATGCTACCAAGGTGGAGAAGCAAGTCAAAGTAAGAAACAAGCTTTATAGCTTATCTCACAGTTTTACTTGTTCTTTGAATCTCATAGGAGTTTCTAATGGTGAAGTTGGGACTTGTAGCAAGAAGAAAAATACAGAGGCGGAAGTAATAGCTTTTGATATGAATATGAAGAATCAATGCTTTTATTGCCAAAGATTTGACCATTTTCAAGTTTAGAATCCCAAAAACAGAGTTATGACCCTTCATGATAGAAATGAGAGTGAATTGAAGTGTTCTAATCTTAAAGTAGTTGAAGCATGCTACCAAGATGGAAAAGCAAGTCAAAGTAAGAAACAAGCATTATAGCTTATCCTACACTTTTATTAGTTCTTTGAATCTCATAGGAGTTTTTAATGGTGAATTTCGAAGTTGTAGAAAGGACACTCATATGGAGAGTGAAACAACATCTTTTGATGTGAATATGAAGAATCAATGCTTTCATTTCCAAAGATTTGACTACTTTCAAGCATCGTATCCCAAAAACGGAGTTATGACCCTTGATGATAGAAATGAGAGTGAATAGAAGTGTTGAAGTCTCAAAGTAGTTGATGCATGCTACCCAGGTGGAGAAGCAAGTCAAAGTAAGAAACAAGCATTATAGCTTATCCCACAGTTATGTTAGTTGTTTGAATTTCATAGGGATTTCCAATGGTGAATTTGGGACTTGTAGAAAGGAGACTCATATGGAGGCTGAAACAACATCTTTTGATGTGAATATGAAGAATCAATGCGTTCATTTCCAACTATTTAACCACTTTCAAGCATGGAATCCTAAAAATAGAAATATGACCATTCATGATAGAAATGAGAGAGAATAGAAGCGTTGAAGTCTCAAAGTAGTTGAAGCTTGCTACCAAGGTGGACAAGCAAGTCAAAGTAAGAAACAAGCTTTATAGCTTATCTCACAGTTTTACTTGTTCTTTGAATCTCATAGGAGTTTCTAATGGTGAATTTGGGACTTGTAGCAAGAAGAAAAATACAGAGGCGGAAGTAATAACTTTTGATATGAATATGAAGAACCAATGCTTTTATTGCCAAAGATTTGACCATTTTCAAGTTTAGAATCCCAAAAATAGAGTTATGACCCTTCATGATAGAAATGAGAGTGAATTGAAGTGTTCTAATCTTAAAGTAGTTGAAGCATGCTACCAAGATGGAAAAGCAAGACAAAGTAAGAAACAAACATTATAGCTTATCCTACACTTTTATTAGTTCTTTGAATCTCATAGGAGTTTCTAATGGTGAATTTCGAAGTTGTAGAAAGGACACTCATATGGAGAGTGAAACAACATCTTTTGATGTGAATATGAAGAATCAATGCTTTCATTTCCAAAGATTTGACTACTTTCAAGCATCGTATCCCAAAAACGGAGTTATGACCCTTGATGATAGAAATGAGAGTGAATAGAAGTGTTGAAGTCTCAAAGTAGTTGATGCATGCTACCAAGGTGGAGAAGCAAGTCAAAGTAAGAAACAAGCATTATAGATTATCCCACAGTTATGTTAGTTGTTTGAATTTCATAGGGATTTCCAATGGTGAATTTGGGACTTGTAGAAAGGAGACTCATATGGAGGCTGAAACAACATCTTTTGATGTGAATATGAAGAATCAATGCGTTCATTTCCAACTATTTAACCACTTTCAAGCATGGAATCCTAAAAATAGAAATATGACCATTCATGATAGAAATGAGAGAGAATAGAAGCGTTGAAGTCTCAAAGTAGTTGAAGCATGCTACCAAGGTGGAGAAGCAAGTCAAAGTAAGAAACAAGCTTTATAGCTTATCTCACAGTTTTACTTGTTCTTTGAATCTCATAGGAGTTTCTAATGGTGAAGTTGGGACTTGTAGCAAGAAGAAAAATACAGAGGCGGAAGTAATAGCTTTTGATATGAATATGAAGAATCAATGCTTTTATTGCCAAAGATTTGACCATTTTCAAGTTTAGAATCCCAAAAACAGAGTTATGACCCTTCATGATAGAAATGAGAGTGAATTGAAGTGTTCTAATCTTAAAGTAGTTGAAGCATGCTACCAAGATGGAAAAGCAAGTCAAAGTAAGAAACAAGCATTATAGCTTATCCTACACTGTTATTAGTTCTTTGAATCTCATAGGAGTGTTTAATGGTGAATTTCGAAGTTGTAGAAAGGACACTCATATGGAGAGTGAAACAACATCTTTTGATGTGAATATGAAGAATCAATGCTTTCATTTCCAAAGATTTGACTACTTTCAAGCATCGTATCCCAAAAACGGAGTTATGACCCTTGATGATAGAAATGAGAGTGAATAGAAGTGTTGAAGTCTCAAAGTAGTTGATGCATGCTACCAAGGTGGAGAAGCAAGTCAAAGTAAGAAACAAGCATTATAGCTTATCCCACAGTTATGTTAGTTGTTTGAATTTCATAGGGATTTCTAATGGTGAATTTGGGACTTGTAGAAAGGAGACTCATATGGAGGCTGAAACAACATCTTTTGATGTGAATATGAAGAATCAATGCGTTCATTTCCAACTATTTAACCACTTTCAAGCATGGAATCCTAAAAATAGAAATATGACCATTCATGATAGAAATGAGAGAGAATAGAAGCGTTGAAGTCTCAAAGTAGTTGAAGCATGCTACCAAGGTGGAGAAGAAAGTCAAAGTAAGAAACAAGCATTATAGGTTATCTCACAGTTTTACTTGTTCTTTGAATCTCATAGGAGTTTCTAATGGTGAATTTGGGACTTGTAGCAAGAAGACAAATATTGAGGCGGAAGCAACACCTTTTGATGTGAATATGAAGAATAAATACTTTCATTTCCAAGGATTTGACCATTTTCAAGCTTAGAATCCCAAAAACGGAGTTATGGCCCTTCATGATAGAAATGATAGTAAATAGAAGTGTTGAAGTCTCTAAATAGTTGAAGCATGCTTTTAAGGTGGAGAAGCAAGTCAAAGTAAGAAATATGTATTATACCTTATTCCCAGAGTTATGTTAGTTCTTGAATCTCATAGGAGTTTCTAATTGTGAATTTGGGAGTTATAGAAAGAATACTCATATGGAGGCTGAAACAACACATTTTGATGTGAATATGAATAATCAATGCTTTCATTTCCAAGGATTTGACCATTTTGAAAGTTAGAATCGCAAAAATGGACTCAAAGTAGTTGAAGCATGCTACCAAGGTGGAGAAGCAAGTTAAACTAAAAAACAAGAATTATAGCTTATCCCACAGTTCTGCTAGTTCTTTAAATCTTATAGGAGTTTCTAATGGTGAATTTGGGATTTGTAGAAAGAAAACTCATATGGAGGCTAAAATAACACCTTTGGATATGAATATGAAGAATCAATGTTTCATTTTGAAAGATTTGACCATTTTCAAGCATGGAATCCCAAAAACAAAGTTATGACCCTTCATGATAAAAATAAAAGTGAATAGAAGTGTTGAAGTCTCTAAGTAGTTGAAGCATGCTACCAAGATGGAAACGTAAGTCAAAGTAAGAAATAAGCAGTATAGCTTATCTCACACTTTTATTAGTTCTTTGAATCTCATAGGAGTTTTTAATGGTGAATTTGGGAGTTGTCGAATGAACACTCATATGTAGGCTGAAACAACATCTTTTGATGTGAATATGAAGAAGCAATGCTTTCATTTCCAAAGATTTGACTACTTTCAAGCATGGTATCCCAAAAACGGAGTTATGACCCTTCATGATAGAAACGAGAGTGAATAGAAGTGTTGAAGTCTCAAAGTAGTTGATGCTTGCTACCAAGGTGGAGAAGCAAGTCAAAGTAAGAAACAAGCATTATAGCTTATCCCACAGTTATTTAAGTTGTTTGAATCTAATAGGGATTTATAATGATGAATTTGGAACTTGTAGAAAGGAGACTCATATGGAGGCTGAAACAACAGCTTTTGATGTGAATATGAAAAATCAATGCTTTCATTTCCAACAATTTCACCACTTTCAAGCATGAAATCCTAAAACCAAAGCTATGACCTTTCATGATAGAAATGAGAGTGAATAGAAGCGTTGAAGTCTCAAAGTAGTTGAAGCATGCTACCAAGGTGGAGAAGCAAGTCAAAGTAAGAAACAAGCATTATAGCATATCCCATAGTTATGTAAGTTGTTTGAATTTCATAGGGATTTCCAATGGTGAATTTGGGACTTGTAGATAGGAGACTCATATGGAGGCTGAAACAACATCTTTTGATGTGAATATGAAGAACCAATGCGTTCATTTCCAACAATTTCACCACTTTCAAGCATGGAACCCTAAAAATAGAGATATGACCTTTCATGATAGAAATGAGAGAGAATAGAAGCGTTGAAGTCTCAAAGTAGTTGAAGCATGCTACCAAGGTGGAGAAGCAAGTCAAAGTAAGAAACAAGCATTATAGCATATTAGTTCTTTGAATCTCATAGGAGTTTCTAATGGTGAATTTGGGAGTTGTAGCAAGACGACTCATATGCAGGCTAAAACAACACCTATTGATGTGAATATAAAGAATCAATGCTTTTATTTCCAAGGATTTGACTATTTTCAAGCTTTGATTCCAAAAAACAGAGTTATGACCCTTATGATATAATTGAGAGTGTGATGCGAACCTGGGTAGGCTCACAAACCCATTCACGCACGAGAGAAAGTCCAAGGGGATATTCCTAGACTTGAGATCGAATCACACGACACAAGTAGAGGATAAGGGGGGATTGATAGACGCCACGGGAGGTTGCAGAAGGCCTCACGATTGTAGAAAAAACAAAGAGAACCTTTGTAGTTTCCAGATCCAGATTCCTAAACAAGAAAGCTTAAAGAAGAAGAAGATGGAGAAACTTTTTCTTCTCTTGATTTTTTCTCTAAAAATCCGATCTGGTTACTTACAGTAATGAGAAAAAATATCTCAACTCATAAAGCCAAACATGTGGCTAAGAATAATTAAACATGTTACTAAAAACTTAACCACAAATTATTAAATCATTTTCGTCGGTACTGTTCACTGAGCCCAACTAATACATTTTTTGGCCTTTTAGTCTCTTGGGCTTCATTGATAACCTCTTGGTCTTCACTCTTGATCTTCTGATCAACACTCCCCCTCAAGATCGGTTGGTGGAGATCCATCAAACCCATCTTGCCATGAAGATCACTACACACTCTAGATGATGTAGCCTTGGTGAAGAGATCAGCTAACTGATCCATGCTTCTAACAAATGTTGGGAGTATAGTCCCAGCTTCAACTTTCTCCCTAACATAATGACAATCAACCTCTATATGTTTGCCATAGCTCGATACTCAGCCTCTGCACTCGATCTAGATATCACCTTCTGCTTCTTACTTCTCCAGGTAACAAGGTTTCCACCAACAAAGGTGCAATAACCGGTTGTCGACTTCCGATCAGTCTTATCTCCTGCCCAATCAGAATCAAAATATCCTACTATATCAGTTGAGTTATTGCAGCCCATCCAAATACCTTTGCCTTGTGTGCCTTTCAAATATCTGAGAATACGATCCACCATTCCCCAATGATGCTTACTTGGAGTCTGCATGTGTTGACTCACTTGATTCACCGCAAAAGAAATATCAGGTCTGGTGATAGTCATGTATATCAACCTCCCAATAAGTCTCTGATATTGCTTCACTTCCACAAGAGGCTCCCCCTCAGAACATATCTTGTACCCGTCTTCGATAGGAGTCTTAGCTGGTTTTACTCCTAGCTTCCCTGTCTCTTCCAACAAATCAAGAGTGTATTTCCTTTGGGATAAGAAGAGTCCATCAGCAAACTTACATACCTCAATCCCAAGGAAATATTTAAGCTCACCCAAGTCTTTGATATCAAATGAAGCCTTGAGTAAACTCTTTGTTCTCTGGATCCCCTTAACGTCATCTCCTATGACAATGATATCATCCACATACACTAGTACTGCAACGATTCCATTCTCCCCCTGAGTGGTGAACAATGTATGGTCTGCCTCAGATCTTCGAAAACCATTCTCAAGAAGGCATCCACTAAGCTTGTGATACCAAGCCCTAGGTGACTGCTTAAGACCATAGATCGCCTTTTTCAGCTTGCAAACCCTGTTTTCACCAATATTCACTCCTTCTGGTGGAACCATATACACTTCTTCTTTCAACTCTCCTTGAAGAAATGCATTTTTCACATCCATCTGCCACAAGTCCCAACACAGATTAGTAGCAATAGAGAGAAGAACTCGTACCGAATGGAGCTTGGCTACTGGCGCAAACGTTTCTGTGTAATCCACTCCATACTTCTGTGTGTAACCTTTAGCCACTAACCTCGCTTTGTATCTCTCTATTTCTCCGGTGCTAGTATACTTGATGGTATAAACCCACCTACAGCCCACTAGTTTCTTCTTGTCGGGCTTGTCAATCTCGTCCCATGTACCATTCTTAACCATAGATTCTATCTCTTCCAACATAGCTTGAACCCACACATCATCCAAACAGGCCTCTTCATAGCTTTCTGGAATCCTATGTTGATCAATCTTGGAGAGAAAGGCTTGGTGTTCTTGTGGAAACTGATCCATGGTACAATGATTCTGAATTGGATGAGCTACCGCCTGGTTATTGTAATATACCCTTGTGTTCTTCCAATTTTCAGGAGGAAATCTCATCCTTGTACTTCTTTGCAATGGAGGTACAACTTCTTCTTCTTCAGGATCTGATTCTTCAGATTCCTCTTCAGCCTCTGTTTCCACTAAATCTGGATTAGGAGCAACACTCGGTGATTCTTAATCTCCAATATTACCCACTATGTCTTCTTTAGATTCACCACTGTCACTCTCCTCAGCCTCAACATGTTCCACAGAATCAACCCGTGGAGCTATCCCCTCCAGAATAACCCTTAAAGTCGATGCACTCTCAACTGGTGTGACTAGGTCTTCCAAGTTATTCCAATCCCGCCTATCAAAGTAACCCTTCTCTTCAATAAACTTAACCACCCTTGAGACATACATCCTCTTTGTAGTGGGATTGTAGCATTTATATCCCTTTTGTATAGTAGAGTATCCAATGAACACACACTTGACACTCTTTGGCTCTAGCTTGTTCCTCAGAGCATCTGGAACATGCACATAACAGATACAACCAAAAACACGTAGATGATCAAGAGAGGGTTTAGTTTTGTTCACTACCTCATGAGGTGAGACACTTCCAAGAGAAACAGTTGGTAGCCGGTTAATAAGATAGCAAGCTGTCATTACCGCATCTCCCCAATATTGTTTAGGCACATTTCTATCAAACAACATTGTTCTCGCAACCTCTATGAGATGTCTATTCTTGCATTCAGCTACTCCATTTTGTTGTGGAGTATAGGCGCAAGAGGTCTGGTGTACGATTCCGAGCTTCCCAACAAAATCCTTAAAGGCATTACTCGTGTACTCTCCCCCATTATCACTCCTTAAGCTTTTGATCTTAGTTCCAAACTGAGTCAATACATAGTTGTAGAACTTGGAGAAAGCATCAAGAACGTGACTCTTTGAAGGCAAAAGCGTAATCCATGTGTACTTTGACTTCTCATCGATAAATGACACAAAATATTTATATTGATCACGAGTTGCACAAGGTGCTGTCCATACATCAGAATGTACCAGATCAAAACACTCATCATACAAAGTTGAAGATTCTGGAAACACATTCCTACAATGTTTTCCTAAAATGCAAGCTTCACACTTTTGATGATCTTGAACTTTCTGATTAGGAAGAGCAAGCTGAAGGGCTTTGAGATGAGGATGTCCCAGCCTTTCATGCCAAAAGGAGCTAAGAGCCGACTTATCAACATCTGGTTGTTCCTTATCCAAAACATAGAGACCACCCTTGGAGCAACCTTCCCCGATGGTCTCCCCAGACTTATTATCCTGAAATTTTACATCATCAAAACTAAACACGACCAAGCAGTCAAGGTCCTTAGCAGCTTGCTAAACAAATAACAAATTATTAGAAAAATCTGGCAAATATAGATCTTTCAGTTTCTTCTTAAACAACTCTAAATTCCCAATTCCTCTAATCTCAACATCCTGTCCATTCGCAATTGTAACCTTTCCACCATGCGGCTCAACCTCAGACAACAATTCCCTATCACTAATCATGTGATGAGAAGCACCAGAATCTACAATAACCGGTTTGCGAGTTCTAGAGGAAAAGAATCCGTTACCAGAATCTGCAAGCTTGGTGATGCTTTTGATGAGAGCATCTAAGTCTGATCTTCTTACCAAGTCGTCTGAGTTAGAAGTAGCTACTCCAGCCACTCCCCTTGATGTCTGACCCATCCCCTTGAAATTCTTGGGCCTTAGATGCGGATAGAGTGTCCAGCATTTGTCCTTGGAGTGTCCTTTCATCTTACAATGATCACACACAAGGTTCTTCTTGTCGACAGTCCATCCGACCTCCTTTCCTTTGCTCACATGAGCAACTTCACTTGTCCCTTTAAAGAGACCCTTGGAGCCTTCCTCCTTCTGAATCATCATGCACACTTGATTGAGAGTGGGCAGCTTCTCAAATCGCAGAATGTGATGAACTAGTCCAACGTAGGACTCATCAAGAGCGAGAAGCAAACCAAACACTTGGTCTTGCTCTCTCCTTTCTATCATCTCCTTGATATCTATAGTAGGGGGCCTAAGCACTTCCAGTTCTGCCCATAGCCCCCTAAATTCACCAAAGAAATTCTTGAAATCCTTCCCTTCTTGTTGCAGATTTGCGAGAGTTTTCTTAATCTTGTAAATCCTACTAAGGTTGGATTCATTTCCATACACTCCAAAGAGTGTATCCCACAGCTCCTTAGCTGTCTCTACATAAGAGTAGGAAGCTAGGATACTTGGATCTAATGAGCTCTGGAGCGCAGCAAGTACCAACTGATCTTCTTGGACCCACTTGGAATCCCCTTTACTTGAGCTAATTTGGCCTGGAGACTCTACCTCTCCCTCTTTAGCTTTTCCGCTGCTTCCTTCAGCTCCACCTGAGGTGACGCCACCTTCTCCTTGACCCTGAAGCATCTCCTCTGCTGTCAGACAGTGGATCCACACTCCCCGGCTCCTCAGCGCCGTCTTAGTGGTTCTAGACCACAAGAGATAGTTGTTCCCCTTAAGAACAACCGGTAAGGTAAAGTATTTGAGATTCTCCATATCAAAGGCTTGATTCAACAAAAGCTTGAGTAAATAAGGTCTCTAGGAACTTATTGCTCTGATACCATGTAGAAAAAACAAAGAGAACCTTTGTAGTTTCCAGATCCAGATTCCTAAACAAGAAAGCTTAAAGAAGAAGAAGATGGAGAAACTTTTTCTTCTCTTGATTTTTTCTCTAAAAATCCGATCTGGTTACTTACAGTAATGAGAAAAAATATCTTAACTCATAAAGCCAAACATGTGGCTAAGAATAATTAAACATGTGACTAAAAACTTAACTACAAATTATTAAATTATTTTCGTTGGTACTGTTCACTGAGCCCAACTAATACATTTTTTGGCCTTTTAGTCTCTTGGGCTTCATTGATAACCTCTTGGTCTTCACTCTTGATCTTCTGATCAACAACGATAAGTCGAACTCAAGGATCTTGACTTCACCCCGAAGAACCAAGAGGGTTTTTGTTCGAATCACTCGAAAAAAGAAAACAAACACAAGGTTTGAAGAAAATATATTAATAAAAAGATGGTTTAGGTTTTACACAGATCCTAGGCGACTTATAAAGAGAAGTAGGGGAAGAAGGCGAGGAGGCATTCTCGAGATAACTCCTCGAAAAGCCACAACAACAATAACTAAAGTTTGAACAAAATAAAACATTTAAAATTCAAAGTCTGGCGCCTAAGAAAGAAGAAGAAAGAAATGGGCCAAGGCCCGAACCATGGAGATAAATGGGCAAATGATGGAACAGGTCCAAGTGTGAAGTTGAGCCTCGTTAAAAACCTTGTCGCGGAAAACCTGTTGGGACAAAACTGTGACGAAACAAAAGAGCACTTAACCTCACACCTCCATTTATCATCCGTCTCGGGTGAGTGACAAAACCAGTGTAGTCTCGCCACAAACAAACCCCGAGTGGTTCTCATGAGATGTGATCAAGGTGGTGATATGATCGGTGAGCTTCTTAGTCTGGGAATGAGTAACGGGTGGCGTGTACTCGTACTTCATGTCTTGAGCTCCATAATCTTCAAGCTCCAGCTCCTTAACTTCCAATTCTTTAGCTCCAAGCTGCATATCCTCAAGCTCCATCCGTGCTCCTTGTTCCATGTCCGTAGAGCTAGCCGGGATCATATCATGCCCCCTCTCTTGAAAAGGATTTGTCCTCAAATCCGGACAATCTGCAACAAAAAGAAACAAGTTAATATCATCATAAACAATAATCTTAAACATCATACCTTGGTATCCAAAAGGATAGAACTTGTAGCCGTAATTCCTAGAACAGCCCTTCATTTGGTTTTCGTCATGGAAACAACTCAAGCTTCTTCGCCAATTTCCTTGAGTTGAGTTTTTATTTTTTGACTCAAACGGCTGTTCCTTGTAAGCTGCATGGTTTCCCTCTCCAAATCTGTTTTTAAGATAAAAATCTCCACGAAGTTTGTTAGTGACAAGTTCAGAACATATCCTCGGAGATGGTCGGCGATAATTCTTGGAGCTCCACGCTTCGTGTGTTGATAGCTTTGGGAGGTGATCAACTCCTTTCTCAAGACAACTCTAATTCCAGTCCTCACAAAGAAATGGGTCGAGTAAACTTGTTAGTCCGGTGGCTCCTCTTTTAGACCTGCAATGTTTTCAACACCTTTGGCAAAGAACAAGCGTATTATCACAGTCATAGAGTTACTATAAACAAGTACACAAGTTTCATTTCGGACCCCAGAATTTTCTTTATCATGTTCCTCTTTTATTTGCCTCCTAAGACAAGAGTTTGGTTCCGAATATTCTTTGAATACACCTACCTTTTTCTTAATAGTTTCTGGAGATGATAAACTCTTACTCAGAACCTTGGAATCATGAGAATCAAATTGAGTTAAAGAGTTACTTACCTGAAGAAGGTCCTTGATGTATTCGGTGCATGTAATTGTCACGGCAAATGGAAGTGATTTTGGATCCAGTTTGACACTTGCGACAGCTAGATTGGTTTGCTCATGGGATGGTGTGATTGGGATGGATGTATCATACCCTTTTCTTTGACAAAGTTGTGACCTCAAAATTGTACAATCTGCACCAAGAGAAAGAAGGTTAGCTCTCATTCGTTTTTGCGAGTCTAGATAGTTACCTCGGGTTTGAATTGGTGGCTGAGCATCGGGTGGTTTCTCTTTGATCACTCTGAGGTTGGTGACATCCTCTCTTTTTTTATTGGCAGGACCTGTTTCAAAACTCTTTGACAAAGACAAGTGTATCAAACTAGAATTGGAAATTTCAAAACTGGATTGAGCTAGACTTTTACTTCCTTTAGAAGGTTTTGGTTCCTGTTCTAGAGATGTGTTTTCCTTCAATTGCTTCGATGGGCATATTATATCAAAGTGTCCTGTCTTATGACATCTATAACAAGTTATTTAACTTAGAGTTTTAGAGGACTTACATTGCTTTGTCTTACCGTGGAGTGCAAATGATGGTGTAGAGATCACCTCTTCACTTAACTTTTGTTGAGCTGGTTCTGCTAGCACATTCTGGACCCTAACTAGCTCCTTATCCTTTAGTTCTTCTCCATGGCGTCCTAGTTCATTCCCAAAACTGATATGGGATTCAGTTTCTTTGATTTGCGAGTCTCCTTCTTCTTTATTCAAACTCTTGGCATTGTCTAGCACATAATCTGGTGGTTCTGGTTCGAAGTCTTCACCAATATCTTCTTGACATGTTTTGAGTTGAATTTTTTTTACACATATGGGTGGTGACTCCTTAGGAATATTTCCTTGGAATATGTCCTTGCATTCAAATTGTCTTACTCTTTGCTTTAGAATGAACTGATCTTGTTGAATCTCGTGTGGTGACATTGAAACCAGATTGATCTTGCCTCTTTTGTACTTGAATGAATATCGGTTTTTGTGACCATCATAGATTGCTCTTCGCTCATTCTGCCATGATTTTCCAAGAAGGATATGACAGGTTTCCATTGGTTGAACATCACACAGAATCTCGTCTTCATACTTTCCAATGGTTATGGAAATCTTCACTTGGTGGCTCACTCTTAATCTGTAATCTTCATCGAGCCATGGGTGCTCCTTCAATGTCAGTCCAAGCTTCTTGACCATATATTCACTTGCCACGTTGTTGGAACTCCTTTCATCAATCATGAGGCTGCATATCTTGCTTTGAACCTGGCACCTTGTGTAGAACATATCCTCTCCTTTGTGATTAGACATTGCTGTACCTGAAAAAAAAACAAACACAACTAACCCAGTAAATAGTTCAAAGGAAACAAACCAAACAGATCATGCAAAGAAATCGAAATCAAACCGTGACACACACGCAAGTGATCCAGCGAGGAACCAAATCGACACCTTTCAACAATCGATTAAATTCATCAACCAAATCAAATCCACAATTTTTAAAAACAATGTTCCTGTAAACTAGACTCAAAACCGAAGCATCTCCAACCGATCTAGTATTTTTAGCGATTAAAACCAAGTTTTTAAAATTCCTCCACTAAAAATCGACGGAAAACCCTTCGCGAAGAACATGTGAAGATGATCGGTCAGAATAAAATATCAAAACGTCTCCGAAAATTCTAAAACCAATTTTAATAGAAACTAGACTCCTACATTAAATCAAATCACTTGAAATCGCAATTTTAGAAGCACCCTAGAATTTATGAAAATTGATCGAAGTGGACTTAACTTCCGAGCGGCTCTGATAGCACTTGATGCGAACCCGGGTAGGCTCACAAACCCATTCACGCACGAGAGAAAGTCCAAGGGGATATTCCTAGACTTGAGATCGAATCACACGACACAAGTAGAGGATAGGGGGGATTGATAGACGCCACGGGAGGTTGCGGAAGGCCTCACGATAAGTCGAACTCAAGGATCTCGACTTCACACCGAAGAACCAAGAGGTTTTTTGTTCGAATCACTCGAAACAAAGAAAACAAACACAAGGTTTGAAGAAAATATATTAATAAAAAGATGGTTTAGGTTTTACACAGATCCTAGGCGACTTATAAAGAGAAGTAGGGGAAGAAGGCAAGGAGGCATTCTCGAGACAACTCCTCGAAAAGCCACAACTCGGAAAACACAACAACAATAACTAAAGTTTGAATAAAATAAAACATTTAAAATTCAAAGTCTGGCGCCTAAGAAAGAAGAAGAAAGAAATGGGCCAAGGCCCGAACCATGGAGACAAATTGATATGATTATGGAGAGCAAGGATTGTAGAAACACAAAGAGAAATTTGTAGAAATACCAAAGGAAATTTTCTGAATGTAGAGAACAAAGAAGAAGATGGGAAAATTTTTTTCTCTCTAAAAATCCTATCTCTTCATTAGTTACAAGAAGGAAAAATATCTCAAGTAATAAAGCCAAACATGTGGCTAAGAATAATCAACATGTGACTTAAAACACTAACCACAAATTAATTTAAATGATTTTCGCAGGTACTGTTCATCAAGCCCAAATCACACTCTTCTTGGACTTTTGGTCTCTTGGGCTTCATTGATATTTTCTTGGTCTTCACACTTGATCTTCTGCTCAACACTCCCCCTCAAGATTGGTTGGTGGAGGTCCATCAAACCCATCTTGCCATGAAGATCACTACACACTCTAGAGGATGTAGCCTTGGTGAAGACATTAGCTAACTGATCCAAGCTTCTAACATATGTTGGAAGAATAACCCCGGCTTCAACTTTCTCCCTAACATAGTGACAATTAACTTCTATGTGCTTTGTCCTCTCGTGGAATACAGAGTTAGAGGCAATATGAATCGCTGCTTGATTGTCGCAATGGAGAGTAATAGGTTCAGAGGATTCAATACCTAGATCCTTGAGGAGAGCCTTTATCCAAACCAGTTCCCCCGTTGTATTTGCCATAGCTCGATACTCCGCCTCTGCACTTGATCTAGATATCACTTTTTGTTTCTTACTCCTCTAGGTAACAAGATTTCCACCAACAAAGGTGCAATAACCAGTGGTTGACTTCGGATCAGCCTTATCTCCTGCCCAATCAGAATCACAATACCCTACTATATCAGTTGAGTTATTGCGACCCATCCAAATGCCTTTGCATGGTGTGCCTTTCAAGTATCTGAGGATACGATCCACCATTCTCCAATGATGCTTACTTGGAGCTTGCATGTGCTGACTTACTTGATTCACTGCAAAAGAGATGTCAGGTCTGGTGATAGTCAAGTAGATCAGCCTCCCAACAAGTCTCTGATATTGCTTTACTTCCACAAGTGGCTCCCCCTCAGGACATATCTTGTACCCGTCTTCCATAGGTGTCTTAGCTGGTTTTACTCCTAGCTTCCCTGTCTCTTCCAACAAGTCGAGAGTGTACTTCCTTTGGGATAAAAAGATCCCATGAGCAAACTTACATACCTCAATCCCAAGGAAATATTTAAGTTCACCCAAGTCTTTGATATCAAATGTAGCCTTGAGTAAACTCTTGGTTCTCTTGATTCCCTCAACATCATCTCCTGTGATTATGATATCATCCACATAAACTAGCACCGCAATGATTCCCGAAAACCATTCTCAAGGAGACAACCACTAAGCTTGTGATACCAAGCCCTAGGTGATTGCTTAAGTCCATAGATTGCCTTCTTAAGTTTGCAAACCCTGTTCTTACCAATGTTCACCCCTTCTGGTGGAACCATATACACTTCTTCTTTCAACTCTCCTTGAAGAAATGCATTTTTCACATCCATCTGCCACAAGTCCCAACACAAATTAGTAGCGATAGAGAGAAGAACTCGTACCGAATGGAGCTTGGCTACTGGCGCAAAAGTTTCTGTGTAATCTACTCCATACTTCTGTGTGTAACCCTTGGCCACTAACCTTGCTTTGTATCTCTCTATTTCTCCAGTGCTAGTATACTTGATGGTATACACCCACTTACAGCCCACTAGCTTCTTCTTGTCAGGCTTGTCAATCTCTTCCCATGTACCATTCTTAACCATAGATTCTATCTCTTCCAACATAGCTTGAACCCACACATCATCCAAACAAGCTTCTTCATAGCTTTCCGGGATCCTATGTTGATCAATCTTGGAGATAAAAGCTTGGTGCTCTGGTGGAAACTGATCCATGGTACAATGATTTTGTATTGGATGAGCTACCGCCTGGTTATTGTAATATACCTTTGTGTTCTTCCAGTTTTCAGGAGGAAATCTCATCCTTGTACTTCTTCTCAGTGGAGGTACAACTTCTTCTTCTTCAGGATCTGAACCTTTAGATTCCTCTTCAGCCTCTGTTTCCCCTAAGTCTTGATCAGGAGCAACACTCGGTGATTCTTCATCCCCAATGTTACCCACTGTTTCTGCTTCAGAGTTACCACTTTCATTCTCCTCAGCCTCAACATGTTCCATAGAATCAACCTGAGGAGCTATCCCCTCCCAAAATAACCCTTAGAGTTGATGCGCTCTCAACTGGCGTGACAAGGTCTTCTAAGTTATTCCAATCCCGCCTATCAAAGTAACCCTTCTCTTCAACAAACTTAACCTCCCTTGAGACATACATCCTCTTTGTAGTTGGGTTGTAGAATTTATACCCCTTTTGTGTAGTAGAATATCCAATGAACACACACTTGACACTCTTTGGCTCTAGCTTGTTCCTCAGAGCATCTGGAACAAACACATAACAAGTACAACCAAAAACACGTAGATGATCAAGGGGCGGTTTAGTTTTGTTCAGTACCTCATGAGATAGCAAGCTGTCACTACTGCATCTCCCCAATATTGTTTAGGTACATTTCTATCAAACAACATTGTTCTCGCAACCTCCATGAGATGTCTATTCTTGCGTTCAGCTACTCCATTTTGTTGTGGAGTATAGGCGCAAGTGGTCTGGTGCACAATTCCAAGCTTCCCAACAAATTCCTTAAAGGCATTACTCGTGTACTCTCCCCCATTATCACTCCTTAATCTTTTGATCTTAGTTCCAAACTGTGTCAGTACATAGTTATAGAACTTGGAGAAGGCATCAAGAACGTGACTCTTTGAAGGCAAAAGCGTAATCCATGTGTACTTCGACTTCTCATCGATAAATGACACAAAATATTTATATTGATCACGAGTTGCACAAGGTGCTGTCCATACATCAGAATGTACCAGATCAAAACACTCATCATACAAAGTTGAAGATTCCAGAAACACATTCCTACAATGCTTTCCTAAAATGCAAGCTTCACACTTTTGATGATCTTGAACTTTCTGATTAGGAAGAGCAAGCTTTGAGATGCTCTGAGATGAGGATGTCCCAGCCTTTCATGCCAAAGAGAGCTAAGAGCCGACTTATCAACATCTGGTTGTTCCTTATCCAAAACATAGAGACCACCCTTGGAGCAACCTTCCCCGATGGTCTCCCTAGACTTATTGTCCTGAAATTTTACATCATCAGAACTAAACACAACCAAGCAATCAAGGTCCTTAGCAGCTTGCTGAACAGATAACAGATTATTGGAAAAATCAGGCAAATATAGAGCTTTCAATTTCTTCTTAAACAACTCTAAATTCCCAATTCCTCTAATCTCAACATCCTGTCCATTCGCAATTGTAACCTTTCCACCATGCGGCTCAACATCAGACAACAATTCCCTATCACTAATCATGTGAGGAAATGAATCTACAATAACCGGTTTAGTTCTTTAGAGAAAAGAATCCCTTACCAGAATCTTCAAGTTGTTGATGAGAGACTAAATCTGATCTACTTACCAAGTCGTCTGAGTTAGAAGTAGCTACTCCAGCCACTCCCCTTGATGTTTGACCCGTCCCCTTGAAATTCTTGGGCCTTAAACGTGGATAGAGTGTCCAACACTTGTCCTTGGAGTGCCCTTTCATCTTGCAGTGATCACACACAAGGTTCTTCTTGTCGACAGTCCATCCGACCTCCTTTCCTTTGCTCACATGAGCAACTTCACTTGTCCCTTTAAAGAGACCCTTGGAGCCTTCCTCCTTCTGAATCATCATGCAAACTTGATTGAGAGTAGGCAGCTTCTCAAACCGTAAGATGTGATGAACTAGTCCAAAGTAGGACTCATCAAGAGCGAGAAGCAAACCAAACACTTGGTCTTGCTCTCTCCTCTCTATCATCTCTTTGATATCTATAGTAGGAGGTCTGAGCACTTCCAGCTCGGCCCATAGCCCCCTGAACTCACCAAAGAAATCCTTGAAATCCTTCCCCTCTTGTTGCAGATTGGCGAGAGCTTTCTTGATCTCGTAAATCCTACTAAGGTTGGATTCATTTCCATACACTCCTAAGAGTGTATCCCACAACTCCTTAGCTGTTTCTACATAAGTTTAAGAACCTAAGATACTCGAATCTAAAGAGCTCTGAAGCACAGCCAGCACCAACTGATCTTCATGGACCCACTTGGAATCTCCTTTACTCTAGCTAATTTGGGCTGGAGACTCTACCTCTCCCTCCTTAGCTTTCCCGCTGCTTCTTTCAGCTCCATCTGAGGTGGCGCCACCTTCTCCTTGACCCTGAAGCATCTCCTCAGCCGTCAAACAGTGGATCCACACTCCCCGGCTCCTCAGCGCCGTCTTGGTGGTTCTAGACCACAAGAGATAGTTGTTCCCCTTGAGAACAACCGGTAGAGTAAAATACTTGAGATTCTCCATCCAAAAGACTTGATTCAACGAAAAGACTTGAAGAAATAAGGTCACAAGGAACTTATTGCTCTGATACCATGTAGAAACACAAAGAGAAATTTGTAGAAATACCAAAGGAAATTTTCTGAATGTAGAGAACAAAGAAGAAGATGGGCAAATTTTTTTCTCTCTAAAAATCCGATCTCTTCATTAGTTACAAGAAGGAAAAATATCTCAAGTAATAAAGCCAAACATGTGGCTAAGAATAATCAACATGTGACTTAAAACACTAACCATAAATTAATTTAAATGATTTTCGCAGGTACTGTTCATCAAGCCCAAATCACACTCTTCTTGGAATTTTGGTCTCTTGGGCTTCATTGATACTTTCTTGGTCTTCACACTTGATCTTCTGCTCAACAAGGATGAACTGGAGCATGAACCAGAGCATGAACCAGAGCTTGTAGCTGCAGATGCTAAACTTGTACCTGAGGATACACTTGGAAAGGACGTCCTAGCTGTGCCAAGAGGACCAATGACGAGAGCTCGAGCTAAGCTGTTCAACGAAGCAATTGGAGGAATGTTGAGACATCTAAGCACGGAGCAAGAAAACATGCCTTATCAAACCACACTGGTTTCGATTCAAGCCATATGATTTCAACAATGGGAAAGGGGGTTTAGGTGAGTGCTCTTTTCCCTTGTCAAGTTTTTCCCATTGGGTTTTCTTGACAAGGTTTTAGCGAGACTTCCAAGCCTTCCTTACGTCATTGCCCATTTGTTGAAATCTATCTTTACGGCCCAGCCTTCTTTACGCTATTTCTCTTTCTTTAGGCCCATTTCGTGGCCCATTTTCTTTAGTTCAGAATTTCTGTGTTTTTTTCTGCTTAGGACACTTGTCCATCATGCATCCCCACGCCTTCATGCAGATCTATCTATTTTAAAACTCTGTTTTTCTTTTCTGAGATTTTTATCAAATATTTTAATCAAAAACCTCTTTCCTTTGTTTGATCTGAATCTGTATGTGTCATATTATAGATTCAACTTGTGAATTGCTTAGGTGTGTCATATCCTTAGCATAGATCAAGGCTGAAAGTTCAAAGGTTTGTCACACCCTTTGAAAGTTTCTTTCAATCCACCAAACTCGTTTTTCACATTGAAACCCCCAGATCCACCCTCTAAACCATCAGATCCGAAGTTGTTTCACTCAAAACTATCATTTCTACACTTTTGGACCTCCAACTCAACCTTCTAAGTGTCGATCTAGGGCAGATCTCATCAAGTGGTATCAGAGCAGCGCTTAGAAGTTAAGTGTTTTCGTTCTCGTGTCGTTCCTTAAATCTGGATAAAACTAATCATATCTTGTCATTCAGAGTCTTATCTTTCAGATTTGCTGTCGAATCGTCTTGTTCTAGGTCGTAATCTGATAGTTATACCTGTTCGAATTCTGGATCTTTACGAAAAACGATTATGTGAAAACTGTCTGTTCATCTTCTGTATTGCTCGATTTTTCTAGTAATGCTTGTGACTTTTTTTGATGTTTCGATCATTGATTCTGTTGCTAGGATGAGTTAACTTGTTTTTAAAACTGGAATCATAATTTTCGGAGTTAAACTGAAATTTAAATCGAATTTTAATCATACCCCTATCTGTCTGTTCAATCTTTGTGTGTGTGTGAAGAAAATTCTTATTAGATCTGTTCTTAAGTGTTTTCTTTCCAAGGACCTTTTTACAGGTGAGTGTGTGAAATTGTTTCAGGATGTCAGAAGCTGAGGATGAAGCTAGAGTTATGCGAAACAACAAACTAATGATGGATGCAATGATGGAACGAATGCAGTAGATAATGAACACTACTCTTGAGACTAAATTCGAAGTTTTTAGACAAGAGCAGCAGCAGCAACCTAGAGAACCTGCGCAGAATGAAAATAGACCTAGGAGGGTTCAGAGAGATCATAGAAATCAACCAAGGCCACTTGAGGATGATGATGCTGCAAGTGATTACAGTCAAGGGAGTGAATCATCTAGGGGCAGTCACAGAAGCTATAGACGAGCCAGAGAGGGCAGAGCACAACAGCAAGATACTCTTGGAGGACTTAAGCTCAGAATTCCTCCCTTTCATGGAAAGAACGACCCTGATTCATATCTAGAATGGGAGAAGAAGATTGAGTTAGTCTTTAACTGCCAGCACTACACAGAAATCAATCTAGTCAGAGTTGCAGCAACCGAGTTCTATAATTATGCTCTCAGCTGGTGGGATCAGTTAGTCACTTTTATAAGACAAAATGGAGAATATCCGGTGGAAACTTGGACAGAAATGAAAACTATCATGAGGAAGATGTTCGTCCCTAGTCATCACCACCGTGAGCTGCATAATAAACTGAGGAAACTAGCTCAAGGAAGTCGCAGCGTAGAAGACTACTATCAAGAGCTGGAAACACTTCTGATCCGAGCTGATGTGTCTGAAGATCGTGAAGCCACAATGTCAAGATTTTTGGGCGGTTTGAACAGAGATATACAAGATCGACTAGAGATGCAACACTATGTGGATTTGGAGGAGATGCTTGACAAAGCTATTCTAGTGGAGCAGCAACTTAAAAGGAGAAGCAGTTCTAGAACAAGCTATGGATTCAGTTCAGCTAATACAAGACCTAGCTATGGAAGTGGATCAGCTGTAGGAAAACCAAGTTATCACAAAGAAGATAGGCCTAACTACCATCAGCGTGAAGGGAAACAGACCATGACACCAAAACCTGAAGCTAAACCCTACGCAGCAGTTCAAAACCCCACAGGCAGAGCTGAAGCTACTACCAGATCACGTGATGTTAGGTGCTTCAAATGTGAAGGCAGAGGTCACTACGCTAATGAGTGCATTACCAAGAAGGTGATGATCATGCTAGACAATGGAGAAATAGAGTCCGAAGAGGAAAAGCTTGAACCTGAATCACAATCTGAGAATGAAGAGTTACCTATGCGTGGTAAACTCCTAGTGACACGAAGAACTTTAAGCTTGCAAACTAAGGCTGAAGAGCAAGAGCAGCAGGAGAACTTATTTCACACGCGATGCCTGGTCCAAGGAAAGATCTGTAGCCTCATTATTGATGGGGGTAGCTGCACCAATGTTGCAAGTGAGACGATGGTTAAAAAGCTGGGGCTGAAAGTTTGCAAACATCCGAAACCTTATCAGCTTCAGTGGCTTAATGACGAGGGCGAGATGACTGTCCGGAATCAAGTATTAATGCCCCTCTGTATTGGCAAGTATGAAGATGAAATACTGTGTGATGTGCTTCCCATGGCCGCTGGACATATCTTACTTGGGAGACCTTGGCAATCAGATCGTAAAGTACTACATGATGGCTTCTCTAACCGCCACTCATTTGAATTCAAAGGAAGAAAGACCATTCTGGTTCCCATGACACCAAAAGAAGTCCATTAAGATCAGCTAAGTCTCAAGCTCAAGGAACCTGAAACATCTACCAAGAAACAACCCAACTTCTTCACAAAGGCTGGTGAGGTAAAGAAATCACTAAATTCTAAACAGCCTTTACTTTTGCTTGTTTTTAAGGAAGCTCTTACAAGCTTGTCTAACCTTACACCGGTGCTACCGAGTGAGTTAAAATCTCTATTGCAGAAGTATGAGGACGTTTTCCCTGAAGACAATCCGAAGGAGTTGCCACCCATTAGAGGCATTGAGCACCAAATTGACTTCATACCTGGTACAGCCCTTCCAAACCGTCCAGCATACATAACCAACCCTGTGGAGACTAAAGAGCTTCAGAGACAAGTCGATGAGCTTATGGAAAAAGGCCACATCCGAGAAAGCATGAGCCCTTGTGCCATTCCAGTTCTGCTCGTGCCTAAGAAGGATGGTAGCTGGCGCATGTGTGTTGATTGCACGACTATCAACAATATCACGGTGAAGTATCGACACCCCATACCTCGATTAGATGATATGTTAGATGAGTTACATGGTTCTAGTATCTTCTCTAAAATTGATTTGAAAAGTGGATATCATCAGATTAGGATGAAATAAGGGGATGAATGGAAATCTGGATTTAAAATGAAACATGGTTTATATGAATGGTTAGTCATGCCATTTGGGCTTACAAATGCACTTAGTACATTCATGAGGTTGATGAATCACGTCCTAAGATCATTCATAGGAATTTTTATGGTAGTATACTTTGATGACATTCTGATTTATAGCAAAAGCCTAGAAGAACATGTCCATCATTTGCAATCTGTTTTGAATGTGCTACGAAAGGAAAAGTTGTTTGCTAATTTTGCTAAATGCACGTTTGGAACGGATCACCTTGTCTTTTTAGGTTTTGTTGTGAGTGCAGATGGGATCAAAGTAGATGAAGAGAAGGTTAAGGCAATACGGGATTGGCCGAGTCCGAAATCTGTAGGAGAAGTGCGAAGCTTTCACGGCCTTGTTGGATTTTATAGACGATTCGTTCATGACTTTAGCACTCTTGCTGCACCACTTACTGAAGTAATTAAGAAGGATGTGGGTTTTAAATGGGAGGCAGCACAAGAGGAGGCATTCCAGGCCTTGAAAGACAAACTTACTAACGCTCCTATCCTTTCTCTACCTGATTTTGTTAAAACTTTTGAAATTGAATGTGACACATCTGGTGTAGGGATTGGTGCTGTGTTGATGCAGGATAAGAAGCCCGAAGCATACTTCAGCGAAAAACTTGAAGGTGCCACTCTCAACTATCCAACTTATGACAAGGAGCTGTATGCACTAGTGAGAGCACTCCAAATGTGGCAACACTACCTATGGCCCAAAGAATTCATCATACACACTGATCATGAGTCCCTCAAGCATCTAAAAGGCCAGCAAAAGCTCAACAAGAGGCACGCCAGGTGGGTAGAGTTCATCGAGACGTTTCCTTATGTCATTCGATACAAAAAAGGTAAGGACAATGTTGTTGCTGATGCATTGTCCCGGAGGTACGCATTACTCTCTACTCTTGATGCCAAGCTTTTAGGTTTTGAACAGATTAAAGAACTTTATGAAACTGATTCTGATTTTCAAGATCTCTATAAGGCTTGTGAAAAGTTTCCTACAGGTCACTACTATAGGCAAGATGGGTTTCTCTTTTATGGGAACCGGCTGTGTATACCTCATTGTTCTCTTCGAGATTTGTTTGTTAGCAAAGCTCATGGAGGAGGTCTTATGGGTCACTTTGGCATTGCTAAAACGCTAGAAGTCATGAAAGACCATTTCCATTGGCCACACATGAAGAGAGATGTCGAAAGAATCTGTGAAAGGTGTGCAATCTGTAAGCAAGCAAAATCCAAGGTTCAGCCGAACGGTTTGTACACTCCTTTACCTATTCCCATGCATCCTTGGGTTGATATTTCTATGGATTTTGTACTTGGTTTGCGTAGGATTAGGACTGGTAAGGATTCAATATTTGTTGTGGTTGACAGATTTTCGAAGATGGCACATTTCATTGCATGTCATAAAACTAATGATGCATCTCATGTAGCAGATCTGTTCTTTAGAGATATTATTAGGTTGCATGGAATGCCTAGGACAATCGTTTCGGATAGAGATACCAAGTTCCTTAGCTACTTTTGGAAAACGTTGTGGTCTAAGTTGGGTACTAAGCTTTTATTGTCTACTACTTGTCACCCCCAAACTGATGGCCAGACTGAAGTGATTAATAGGACTTTAGGTACTCTCTTGTGTGCATTGATTAAAAAGAACCTTAGAACTTGGGAAGATTGTTTGCCTCATATCGAATTTGCATATAACCATGTTGTGCATTCTGCTTCTAAGTATTTACCGTTTCAGATTGTTTATGGCTTTAACCCTATATCACCTTTGGATCTAATGCCTTTACCTGTGAGTGAAAGAGTTAGCCTTGATGGAAAGAAGAAGTCAGAATTGGTTAAGCAGATTCATGAGCAAGCTAGGAAGAACATTGAAGACAAGACTAAGTTGTACACCAAGCATGCTAACAAGGGACGGCGCCAAGTAGTATTTCAAGATGGCGACCTTGTATGGGTTCATTTGAGGAAGGAAAGGTTTCCAGCTGAAAGGAAATCAAAGCTTATGCCAACGGTTGATGGTCCTTTCAAGATAATTCGGAGAATTAACCCCAATGCCTACCAGCTCGATCTTCAAGGTAAGTATAATGTGAGTTCAAGTTTCAATGTTTCTGACTTGATTCCTTTTATTGCAGATGAAGCAGATTTGAGGTTAAATCCTTTTCAAGAGGGAGAGGATGATATGATTATGGAGAGCAAGGATGAACTGGAGCATGAACCAGAGCATGAACCAGAGCTTGTAGCTGCAGATGCTAAACTTGTACCTGAGGATACACTTGGAAAGGACGTCATAGCTGTGCCAAGAGGACCAATGACGAGAGCTCGAGCTAAGCTGTTCAACGAAGCAATTGGAGGAATGTTGAGACATCTAAGCACAGAGCAAGAAGACATGGCTTATCAAACCACACTGGTTTCGATTCAAGCCATATGATTTCAACAATGGGAAAGGGGGTTTAGGTGAGTGCTCTTTTCCCTTGTCAAGTTTTTCCCATTGGGTTTTCTTGACAAGGTTTTAGCGAGACTTCCAAGCCTTCCTTACGTCATTGCCCATTTGTTGAAATCTATCTTTACGGCCCAGCCTTCTTTAGGCTGTTTCTCTTTCTTTAGGCCCATTTCGTGGCCCATTTTCTTTAGTTCAGAATTTCTGTGTTTTTTCTGCTTAGGACACTTGTCCATCATGCATCCCCACGCCTTCATGCAGATCATGAAACCCCCAGATCCACTCTCTAAACCATCAGATCCGAAGTTGTTTCACTCAAAACTATCATTTCTACACTTTTGGACCTCTAACTCAACCTTCTAAGTGTCGATCTAGGGCAGATCTCATCAAGTGGTATCAGAGCAGCACTTAGAAGTTAAGTGTTTTCGTTCTCGTGTTGTTCCTTAAATCTGGATAAAACCGATCATATCTTGTCATTCAGAGTCTTATCTTTTAGATTTGTTGTCGAATCGTCTTGTTCTAGGTCGTATTCTGATAGTTATACCTGTTCGAATTCTGGATCTTTACGAAAAATGATTATGTGAAAACTGTCTGTTCATCTTCTGTATCTCATCAGGCAGATCTCATCACAAATGGGCAAATGATGGAACAGGTCCAAGTGTGAAGTTGAGCCTCATTAAAAACCTTGTCGCGGAAAACCTGTTGGGACAAAACTGTGACGAAGGAAAAGAGCACTTAACCTCACACCTCCATTTATCATCCTTCTCGGGTGAGTGACAAAACCAGTGTAGTCTCGCCACAAACAAACCCCGAGTGGTTCTCATGAGAAGTGATCAAGGTGGTGATATGATCGGTGAGCTTCTTAGTCTGGGAACGAGTAACGGGTGGCGTGTACTCGTACTTCATGTCTTGAGCTCCATAATCCTCAAGCTCCAGCTCCTTAGCTTCCAATTCTTTAACTCCAAGCTGCATATCCTCAAGCTCCATCTGTGCTCCTTGTTCCATGTCCGTAGAGCTAGCCGGGATCATATCAGAGTGAATAGAAGTGTTGAAGTCTCAAAGTAGTTGATGCATGCTACCAAGGTCCAGTAGCAAGTCAAAGTACGAAACACGCATTATATCTTATCCCACAGTTATGTTAGTTGTTTGAATCTCATAGGATTTTCTAATGGTGAATTTGGGACTTGTAGCAAGAAGTCCTTTTGATGTGAATGTAAAGAATAAATACTTTCATTTCCAAGGGTTTGACCATTTTCAAGCTTAGAATCCCAAAAATGGAGTTATAACCCTTCATGATAGAATGAGAGTGAATTGAAGTGTTATAATCTCAAAGTAGTTGAAGCATGCTACCAAGATGGAGAAGCAAGTCAAAGTAAGAAACAAGCATTATAGTTTATCCTACACTTTTAATAGTTCTTTGAATCTCATAGGAGTTTCTAATGGTGAATTTTGGAGTTGTAGAAAGGACACTCATATGGAGGGTGAAACAACATCTTTTGATGTGAATATGAAGAATCAATGCTTTCATTTCCAAAGATTTGACTACTTTCAAGCAAGGTATCCCAAAAACGGAGTTATGACCCTTCATGATAGAAATGAGAGTGAATAGAAGTGTTGAAATCTCAAAGTAGTTGATGCATATTACCAAGGTGGAGAAGCAAGTCAAAGTAAGAAACAAGCATTATACCTTATCCCACAGTTATGTTAGTTATTTGAATCTCATAGGGATTTCTAATGGTGAATTTGGGACTTGTAGAAAGGAGACTCATATGGAGGCTGAAACAACATCTTTTGATGTGAATATGAAGAATCAATGCTTTCATTTCCAACGATTTAACCACTTTCAACCATGGAATCTTAAAAAGAGAGCTATGACCTTTCATGATAGAAATGAGAGTGAATAAAAGCGTTGAAATCTCAAAGTAGTCGAAGCATGCTATCAAGGTGGAGAAGCAAGTCAAAGTAAGAAACAAGCATTATAGCTTATCTCATAGTTTATTTAGTTCTTTGAATCTCATAGGAGTTTCTAATGGTGAATTTGGGAGTTGTAGCAAGAAGACAAATATAGAGGCGGAAGCACCACCTTTTGATGTGAATACGAAGAATAAATACTTTCATTTCCAAGGATTTAACCATTTTCAAGTTTAGAATCCCAAAAAAGAAGTTATGACCCTTCATGATAGAAATGATAGTGAATAGAAGTGTTGAAGTCTCTAAGTAGTTGAATCATGCTTTTAAGGTGGAGAAGCAAGTCAAAGTAAGAAATATGTATTTTAGCTTATTCCCAGAGTTCTGTTAGTTCTTGAATCTCATAGGAGTTTCTAATGGTGAATTTGAGAGTTGTAGAAAGAATACTCATATGGAGGCTGAAACAACACATTTTGATGTGAATATGAATAATCAATGCTTTCATTTCCAAGGATTTGACCATTTTGAAAGTTAGAATCCCAAAAATGGAGTAATGACCATTCATGATAGAAATGAGAGTGAATAGAATTGTTGAAATGTAGTTGAAGCATGCTACAAAGGTGCAGAAGCAAATCAAAATAAGAAACAAGCATTATAGCTTATCCCACAGTTATGTTAGTTCTTTGAACTTCATCGGAGTTTCTAATTGTGAATTAGGGATTTGTAGAAAGGAGACTCATATGGTGGCTGAAACAACATCTTTTGATGTGAATATGAAGAATCAATGTTTTCATTTCCAAAGATTTGACAACTTTCAAGCATGGAATCCCAAAAACAAAGTTATGACCGTTCATGATAAAAATAAAAGTGAATAGAAGTGTTAAAGTCTCAAAGTAGTTGAAGCATACTACCAAGATGTAGAAGTAAGTCAAAGTAAGAAACAAGCAGTATAGCTTATCCCACAATTTTATTAGTTCTTTGAATCTCATAGGAGTTTCTAATGGTGAATTTGGGAGTTGTAGAATGAACACTCATATGTAGGCTGAAACAACATCTTTTGATGTGAATATGAAGAATCAATGCTTTCATTTCCAAAGATTTGACTACTTTCAAGCATGGTATCCCAAAAACGGAGTTATGACCCTTCATGATAGAAATGAGAGTGAATAGAAGTGTTGAAGTCTCAAAGTAGTTGATGCATGCTACTAATGTGGAGAAGCAAGTCAAAGTAAGAAACAAGCATTATAGCTTATACCACAGTTATGTAAGTTGTTTGAATCTCATAGGGATTTATAATGATAAATTTGACTTGTAGAAAGGAGACTCTTATGGAGGCCGAAACAACATCTTTTGATGTGAATATGAAGGATCAATGCTTTCATTTCCAACAATTTCACCACTTTCAAGCTTGGATTCCTAAAAACAAAGCTATGACCTTTCATGATAGAAATGAGAGTGAATAGAAGAGTTGAAATCTCAAAGTAGTTAAAGCATGTTACCAAGGTGGGGAAGGAAGTCAAAGTAAGAAACAAACACTATAGCATATCCCATAGTTTTATCAGTTCTTTCAATCTCACAGGAGTTTCTAATGGTGAATTTGGGAGTTGTAGCAAGACGACTCATATGCAGGCTGAAACAACAGCTATTGATGTGAATATAAAGAATCAATGCTTTTATTTCCAAGGATTTGACTATTTTCAAGCTTTGATTCCCAAAAACGGAGTTATGACCTTTATGATATAATTGAGAGTGAATAGAAGTGTTGAAGTCTCAATGTAGTTAATGCATGCTACCAAGGTCGAGAAGCAAGTCAAAGCACGAAACATGCATTATAGCTTATCCTACAGTTATGTTAGTTGTTTGAATCTCATAGGATTTTCTAATGGTGAATTTGGGACATGTAGCAAGAAGACAAATATAGAGGCAGAAGCAACACCTTTTGATGTGAATATGAAGAATCAATGCTTTTATTTCTAAGGATTTGACTATTTTTCATGCATTGATTCCCAAAAATGGAGTTATGACCCTTCATGATAGAATGAGAGTGAATTGAAGTGTTCTAATCTCAAAGTAGTTGAAGCATGGTACCAAGATGGAGAAGCAAGTCAAAGTAAGAAACAAGCATTATAGCTTAGAATCCAAAGATTTAGAATGAACAATTATATGTAGGCTGAAACAACATCTTTTGATGTGAATATGAAGAATCAATGCTTTCATTTCCAAAGATTTGACTACTTTCAAGCATGGTATCCCAAAAACGGAGTTATGACCCTTCATGATAGAAATGAGAGTGAATAGAAGTGTTGAAGTCTCAAAGTAGTTGATGCATGCTACCAAGGTGGAGAAACAAGTCAAAGTAAGAAACAAGCATTTTAGTTTATCCGACAGTTATGTAAGTTGTTTGAATCTCATAGGGATTTATAATGATGAATTTGGGACTTGTAGAAAGGAGACTCATATGGAGTCTGAAACAACATCTTTTGATGTGATTATGAAGAATCAATGCTTTCACTTCCAACAATTTCACCACTTTCAAGCATGGAATCCTAAAAACAAAGCTATGACCTTTCATGATAGAAATGAGAGTGAATACAAATGTTGAAGTCTCAAAGTAGTTGAAGCATGCTACAAAGGTGGAGAAGCAAGTGAAAGTAAGAAACAAGCATTAAAGCATATCCCATAGTTTTATTAGTTCTTTGAATCTCATAGGAGTTTCTAATGGTGAATATGGGAGTTGTAGGAAGACGACTCATATGCAGGCTGAAACAACACCTATTGATATGAATATAAAGAATCAATGCTTTTATTTCCAAGGATTTGCCTATTTTCAAGCTTTTATTCCCAAAAACAGAGTTATTACCCTTATGATATAATTGAGAGTGAATAGAAGTGTTGAAGTCTCAAAGTAGTTGATGCATGCTACAAAGGTCGAGAAGCAAGTCAAAGTACGACACATGCATTTTAGCTTATCCCACAGTTATGTTAGTTGTTTGAATCTCATAGGATTTTCTAATGCTGAATTTGGGACTTGTAGCAAGAATACAAATAAAGAGGCGGAAGCAACACCGTTTGATGTAAATATGAAGAATAAATACTTTCATTTTTAAGGATTTGACCATTTTCAAGCTTTGAATAACAAAAAAGAGTTATGACCCTTCATGATAGAAATGAGAGTGAATAGAAGTGTTGAAGTCTCAAAGTAGTTGAAGCATGCTACCAAGGTGGAGAAGTAAGTCAAAGTAAGAAACAAGTATTATAGCTTATCCCACAGTTTTGTTAGTTCTTTGAATCTTATAGGAGTTTCTAATGGTGAATTTTGGATTTGTAGAAAGAAGACTCATATGGGGGCTGAAACAACACGTTTTGATGTGAATATGAATAATCCATGCTTTCATTTCCAAGGATTTGATCATTTTGAAAGTTAGATTCCCAAAAATTGAGTTATGACCATTCATGATAGAAATGAGAGTGAATAGAAGCGTTGAAGTCTCAAAGTAGTTGAAGCATGCTACCAAGGTAGAGAAGCAAGTCAAAGTAAGAAACAAGCATTATAGCTTATATCACAGTTTTATTAGTTCTTTGAATCTCATAGAAGTTTCTAATGGTGAATTTGGGAGTTGTAGCAAGACGGCTCATATGCAGGCTGAAAAAACACCTATTGATGTGAATATGAAGAATCAATGCTTTTATTTCTAAGGATTTGACTATTTTCAAGCATTGATTCCCAAAAACAGAGTTATGACCCTTATGATATAATTGAGAGTGAATAGAAGTGTTGAAGTCTCAAAGTAGTTGATGCATGCTACCAAGGTCGAGAAGCAAGTCAAAGTACGAAACACGCATTATAGCTTAACCCACAGTTATGTTAGTTGTTTGAATCTCATAGGATTTTCTAATGCTGAATTTGGGACTTGTAGCAGGAATACAAATATAGAGGCGGAAGCAACACCGTTTGATGTAAATATGAAGAATAAATACTTTCATTTTTAAGGATTTGACCATTTTCAAGCTTAGAATCCCAAAAACGCAGTTATGACCCTTCATGATAGAATGAGAGTGAATTGAAGTGTTCTAATCTTAAAGTACTTGGACCACGCTACCAAGATGGAGAAGCAAGTCAAAGTAAAAAACAAGCATTATAGCTTATCCTACACTTTTATTAGTTCTTTGAATCTCATAGGAGTTTCTAATGGTAAATTTGGGAGTTGTAGAAAGGACACTCATATGGAGGGTGAAACAACATCTTTTGATGTGAAGATGAAGAATCAATGCTTTCATTTCCAAAGGTTTGACTACTTTCAAGCATGGTATCCCAAAAACGGAGTTATGACCCTTCATGATAAAACTGAGAGTGAATAGAAGTGTTGAAATCTCAAAGTAGTTGATGTATGCTACCAAGGTGGAGAAGCAAGTCAAATTAAGAAACAAGCGCGGAAGCAACACCTTTTGAAGTGAATATGAAGAATAAATACTTTCATTTCCAAGGATTTGACCATTTTCAAGCTTAGAATCCCAAAAACGGAGTTATGACCCTTCATGATAGAAATCATAGTGAATAGAAGTGTTGAAGTCTCTAAATAGTTGAAGCATGCTTTTAAGGTGGAGAAGCAAGTCAAAGTAAGAAATATGTATTATAGCTTATTCCCAGAGTTTCTAATGGTGAATTTGGGAGTTGTAGAAAGAATACTCATATGGAGGCTGAAACAACACATTTTGATGTGAATATGAATAATCAATGCTTTCATTTCCAAGGATTTGACCATTTTGAAAGTTAGAATCCCAAAAATGGAGTTATGACCATTCATGATAGAAATAAAAGTGAATAGAAGTGTTGAAATCTCAAAGTAGTTGAAGCATGCTACCAAGATGGAGAAGCAAGTCAAAATAAGAATCAAGCATTATAGGTTATCCCACAGTTCTTTTAGTTCTTTGAACTTCATAGGAGTTTCTAATGGCGATTTTGGGAGTTGTAGAAAGAAGACTCATATGGTGGCTGAAACAACATCTTTTGATGTGAATATGAAGAATCAATGCTTTCATTTCCAAAGATTTGACAACTTTCACGCATGAAATCCAAAAAAACAATTTATGACCCTTCATGATAGAAATAAAAGTGAATAGAAGTGTTGAAGTCTCAAAGTAGTTGATGCATGCTACCAAGATGGAGAAGCAAGTCAAAGTAACAAAACAAGCATTATAGCTTATCCCAATGTTATGTTAGTTGTTTGAATCTCATAGGGATTTATAATGGTGAATTTGGGACTTGTAGAAAGGCGACTCATATGGAGGCTGAAACAACATCTTTTGATGTTAATATGAAGAATCAATGCTTTCATTTCCAACAATTTAACCACTTTCAAGCATGGAATCCTAAAAACAAAGCTATGACCTTTCATGATAGAAATGAGAGTGAATAGAAGCGTTGAAGTCTCAAAGTAGTTGAAGCATGCTACCAAGGAGGAGAGGCAAGTCTAAGTAAGAAACAAGCATTATAGCATATCTCACAGTTTTATTAGTTCTTTGAATCTCATAGGAGTTTGTAATGGTGAATTTGAGAGTTGTAGCAAGACGACTCATATGCAGGCTGAAAAAACATCTATTGATGTGAATATGAAGAATCAATGCTTTTATTTCTAAGGATTTGACTATTTTCAAGCATTGATTCCCAACAACGGAGTTATGACCCTTATGATATAATTGAGAGTGAATAGAAGTGTTGAAGTCTCAAAGTAGTTGATGCATGCTACCAAGGTCGAGAAGCAAGTCAAAGTACGAAACACGCATTATAGCTTATCCCACAGTTATGTTAGTTGTTTGAATCTCATAGGATTTCAGTATGGTGAATTTGGGACTTGTAGCCAGAAGACAAATATAGAGGCGGAAGCAACACCTTTTGATGAGATCATGACCAGCAACATATTTGAAGAAGCTAAGGAGATGGAGCAGCGGCTTGAACCAGAGCTTAAGGAAGCTAAAGAAGGAGCTACAGAGCAACATGAACCCGAGGAAGCAAACGACAAAGACTTACATGTGCCCCTTGGCCCGATGACTCGATCCAAGCAAGCAAGATTCCATCAAGCATTTCGCACTCTCTTACACCATATTCAGGGCCGACTTGAGTGTACTAATCCAGGCACCTTGGTTGTGATTCAAGCCACTTGAGCATTCATCAAGAGAGGTGTGTTGACTTGTACTCTTTTTCCCTCCTCTTGGTTTTGTCCCAATGGGTTTTCCAAGAGAGGTTTTTAATGAGGCCAGCCCACACACTCTTCACCATTAGCCTTTTGATGAAATCAAAGCCCACTCCAGTCTCTCAAGAATCTCGCCAATATGAAGTTGAAGAGTCTACTTGTCTTAGTCTTTGTACACTTAATGGTCAAGCTTTGACTTATTAAGTATTATCTATTTTCTATGCTTTCTAGTTCTAAGTATCCTAAACTCTATAAGTACTTGTATTTTTCGTTCCTTTCAATCTATCAAACCTTTTCTTATTCTCAATCACTTTTGGAAACTGTTTGATCAAAGCTCGATTAATGTACTCGGAAAATCTCCTTGCATTACGAGTAACCTTGATAGTCTAAGAGTGATTCTGCACCTCTTAGAAGTTTCAATCAATCCATTTTTTGTGACTTATTCATTCATCTTGATCGTTCTATCCAACTCCTCACTCGCCGATCATCTACCAAACCGGTGCATCCGTGGATTCATCGCTTCAAGGACTTCACCTAGTATTTGGAGAGCATTAAGGGACATGATCCTCCTCTAGGATCATATCAAGTGGTATCAGAGCTGACTCCATCTCAGGTTGTGTCTTTTCAAATCGATTGTACCCTTTCACATTCTTCATAACATTTGAATCGATTTGTCTGTTGATTGTTGGAATTTTAATAAATCTTTGGTAATAGATAAAATCGTGAAATCAGTTTTCAAAGTACATATTATGAGTCTAGTTAATGTTAAAATTAATTTCGGAATTTTTGGACACGGTTTGATATTTTAATCTGACCGATCATCTTCAAGTGTTTTCGAGAAGAGGATTTCTGCGATTTTTAGTGTTTTGATTTTCATAAATCCGTTTTAATTGCTAAAATGGTGAGATCGGTTGGATCTGTTTCTAAAACGAGTCAGGTATTTTAGAAAATTGTTTCTAGAAGTTTGCAACTTAGTGATTCGATGGGGGAAGTTGCACTAATGTTGCGAGTGAGACCATGGTTGAAAAACTTGGTCTAGCGGTCACTAAGAGAGCTAAGCCTTACAAATTGCAATGGCTTAATGATGAGGGAGAGTTAGAAGTTAAGAACCAGGTCTTAGTTCCCTTGTCGATAGGAAAATATGAAGATGAGGTCTTATGTGATATCTTACCAATGGACGCTGGGCATATACTTCTTGGAAGACCTTGGCAGTCTGATAGTAAAGTAATGCATGATGGGTTCACTAACAGGTATACCTTTGAGTTCAAGGGCAAGAGGAACATTCTCGTACCATTAACACCACAAGAGGTTCATCTAGACCAGATCGCGTTGAAGAAAAACAAGACCACCTCCGAATCCAAGCTCAAACAATCGGCCAATCTTATGATCAAGCCTTAACAAGGGAGTTATTTGCCATCCCTACTCTTTGTGTTTAAAGAATGTCTTTAAATTAACCAGACTACGCAGGAAATTCCTAGCAAAACTCAGTTTCTTTTACAGGAGTTCCAAGATGTTTTCCCGGAAGAACCTCCACAAGGTTTGCACTAATCCGTGGCATGGAACACCAAATCCAATGCATACCCGGGGCGCCTCTTCACAACAAGCCAGCCTACAGAATCAACCCTCTAGAAACTAAGGAACTTCAACAACAAGTCACCGAGCTCATGGAGAAAGGACATATCCGAGAGAGTATGAGCCCATGTGCCGTGCCCGTTTTGCTTGTCCCAAAGAAAGATGGAAGCTGGAGGATGTGTGTCGATTGCCGTGCGATCAACAATATCACTGTAAAGTATCAACATCCTATACCTAGATTAGATGATATGCTTGATGAATTGCATGGTTCTAGCATCTTTTCTAAGGTAGATCTTAAAAGTGGATACCATCAAATTAGAATGAAAGAAGGGGATGAATGGAAAACCGCATTTAAAACTAAGCATGGTCTATACGAATGGTTAGTCATGCCTTTTGGATTAACAAACGCACCTAGTACTTTCATGAGACTAATGAATCATATTCTTAGAGCATTCATAGGTCATTTTGTGGTTGTATATTTCGATGACATCCTAATTTATAATTAAATGCTTGGACGATCATGTGGAGCATCTTAGAAAAGTTTTGGAAGTACTTAGGAAGGAAACCTTGTATGCTAATCTTAAGAAATGTACCTTTGGAACGGATAACCTTGTCTTCTTAGGTTTCGTTGTGAGTACAGATGGCATTAAGGTTGATGAGGAAAAGATCCAAGCAATCAAAGAATGGCCGAGTCCTAGAAATGTTGGCGAAGTGAGAAGCTTCCATGGCCTTGCCGGTTTTTATCAGAGATTTGTCTAAGACTTTAGCACTCTAGCAGCTCCACTCACTGAAGTTATCAAGAAAATTTTTGGATTTAAGTGGACAAGCTCAAGAAGACGTTTTCCAAGCGTTGAAAGACAAGCGCACACACTCTCCGGTTCTATCTCTCCCTAACTTTGATAAAACTTTTGAAATTGAATGTGATGCCTCAGGAATTGGTATTGGCGCTGTTCTTATGCAGGAAATGAAGCCCATAGCCTACTTTAGTGAAAAACTTGGAGGAGCCACACTCAACTACCCCACTTACGATAAAGAAAACTCTATCATTGTTCGAGCCTTACAAACATGGCATCATTATCTTTGGCCCAAGGAGTTTGTTATCCACACGGACCATGAATCTCTCAAGCATCTCAAAGGACAACAAAAGCTGAACAAAAGACACGCAAGGTGGGTTGAATTCATCGAAACCTTCCCTTATGTGATCAAATACAAGAAAGGTAAGGAGAATGTAGTAGCCGATGCTCTTTCTCGAAGGTATGTTCTCTTGAATTCTCTAGAAGTTAAGCTACTTGGATTCGAGAATATCAAGACTTTATATGCTACTGATCCTGATTTTAAAGACATCTATGCTTCATGTGAGAAGTTTGGTAGCGGCAAATATTTTTGATGTGACGGTTTTCTCTTCTATTAAAATAGATTGTGTGTGCCTAACTCTTCTTTAAGAGATTTGTTTGTCAAGGAAGCTCACGCAGGTGGTCTCATGGGACATTTTGGCGTAGCTAAGACATTAAGTGTGATGCAAGAACATTTCTTTTGGCCGCACATGCGAAGCAATGTAGAGAAAGCTTGTGAAAGATGCATAACTTGCAAACGAGCTAAGTCCAAAATCCAATCTCACGGTTTGTATACTCCAATCTCACGGTTATTAAAATAGATTGTGTGTGCCTAACTCTTCTTTAAGAGATTTGTTTGTCAAGGAAGCTCACGCAGGTGGTCTCATGGGACATTTTGGCGTAGCTAAGACATTAAGGGTGATGCAAGAACATTTCTTTTGGCCGCACATGCGAAGCAATGTAGAGAAAGCTTGTGAAAGATGCATAACTTGCAAACGAGCTAAGTCCAAAATCCAATCTCACGGTTTGTATACTCCTTTACCCATTCCTTTGCATCCATGGCATGACATTTCTATGGATTTTATTGTTGGATTGCCTAGGACTAAGACCGGAAAAGATTCTGTGTTTGTTGTGGTAGATAGATTCTCTAAAATGGCCCATTTTATCCCTTGTCATAAAACTGATGATGCCATGAATGTAGCCGGATTGTTCTTTAGGGAAATTGTTAGACTACATGGTATGCCTAGGACCATTGTATCGGATAGAGACACTAAGTTCCTTAGCTATTTCTGGAAAACGCTTTGGTCTAAGTTAGGAACTAAGCTTTGTTTCTCTACAACTTGTCACCCACAATCCGATGGTCAAACCGAGGTAGTTAATAGGACGTTATCTACTTTTTTGCGTGCATTGATTAAAAAGAATCTAAAGACTTGGGAAGAATGTTTACCTCATGTAGAGTTTGCTTATAACCATGCTAGACATTCTGCATCTAAGTATTCTCCATTTGAAATTGTCTATGGGTTTAATCCTATATCACCTTTGGATCTAATGCCTTTACCCATTAGTGAAAGAGCTAGCTTAGATGGAAAAAAGAAAACTGAACTTGTCAAGCAGATTCATGAGAAAGCTCGGATCAACTTGGAGAGCAAGACCAAGCTCTATGCTTAACACGCTAACAAAGGCCGAAAAGAAAAGATTTTCGAAGAAGGCGACTTATTTTGGATACATTTGAGAAAGGAAAGATTTCCCAACGAAAGAAAGTCCAAGTTCATGCCCCGAATCGATGGTCCTTTCAAAGTCATCAAGAAACTTAACAATAATGCCTACCAGCTGGACCTCCAAGGTAAGTACAACGTAAGCTCAAGCTTCAACATAACTGATCTAGTTCCTTTTTCCGCAAAAGAAACGGATTTGAGGTCAAATCCTTCTCAAGTGGGAGAGGATGATGAGATCATGACCAGCAACATATTTGAAGAAGCTAAGGAGATGGAGGAGCAGCTTGAACCAGAGCTTAAGGAAGCTAAAGAGGGAGCTACAGAGCAACATGAACCCGAGGAAGTAAACGACAAAGACCTACATGTGCCCCTTGGCCCGATGTCTCGATCCAAGCAAGCAAGATTCCATCAAGCATTCCACACTCTCTTACACCATATTCAGGGCCGACTTAAGTGTACTAATCCAGCCACCTTGGTTGTGATTCAAGCCACTTGAGCATTCATCAAGAGAGGTGTGTGGACTTGTACTCTTTTTCCCTCCTCTTGGTTTTGTCCCAATGGGTTTTCCAAGAGAGGTTTTTAATGAGGCCAGCGCACACACTCTTCACCATTAGCCTTTTGATGAAATCAAAGCCCACTCTAATCTCTCAAGAATCTCGCCAATATGAAGTTGAAGAGTCTACTTGTCTTAGTCTTTGTACACTTAATGGTCTAGCTTTGACTTATTAAGTATTATCTATTTTCTATGCTTTCTAGTTCTAAGTATCCTAAACTCTATAAGTACTTGTATTTTTCGTTCCTTTCAATCTATCAAACCTTTTCTTATTCTCAATCACTTTTGGAAACTGTTTGATCAAAACTCGATTAATGTACTCGGAAAATCTCCTTGCATTACGAGTAACCTTGATAGTCTAAGAGAGATTCCGCACCACTTAGAAGTTTCAATCAATCAATTTTTTGTGACTTATTCATTCATCTTGATCGTTCTATCGAACTCCTCACTCGCCGATCATCTACCAAACTGGTGCATCCGTGGATTCATCGCTTCAAGGACTTCACCTAGTATTTGGAGAGCATTCAGGGACATGATCCTCCTCTAGGATCATATCACCTTTTGAAGTGAATATGCAGAATAAATACTTTCATTTCCAAGCTTAGAATCCCAAAAACGGAGTTTTGACCCTTCATGATAGAAATCATAATGAATAGAAGTGTTGAAGTCTCTAAATAGTTGAAGCATGCTTTTAAGGTGGAGAAGCAAGTCAAAATAATAAATATGTATTATAGCTTATTCCCAGAGTTTTCTAATGGTGAATTTGGGAGTTGTAGAAAGAATACTCATATGGAGGCTGAAACAACACATTTTGATGTGAATATGTATAATCAATGCTTTCATTTCCAAGGATTTGACCATTTTGAAAGTTAGAATCCCAAAAATGGAGTTATGACCATTCATAATAGAAATGAGAGTGAATAGAAGTGTTGAAATCTCAAAGTAGTTGAAGCATGCTACCAAGGTGGAGAAGAAAGTCAAAATAAGAAACAAGCATTATAGGTTATCCCACAGTTCTGTTAGTTCTTTGAACCTCATAGGAGTTTCATATGGTGAATTTGGGAGTTGTAGAAAGAAGACTCATTTGGTGGCTGAAACAACATCTTTTGATGTGAATATGAAGAATTAATGCTTTCATTTCCAAAGATTTGACAACTTTCAAGCATGGAATCCCAAAAACAATGTTATAACCCTTCATGATATAAATAAAAGTGAATAGAAGTGTTGAAGTCTCAAAGTAGTTGATGCATGCTACCAAGATGGAGAAGCAAGTCAAAATAAGAAACAACCATTATAGCTTATCCCACAGTTATGTAAGTTGTTTAAATCTCATAGGGATTTATAATGACGAATTGGGGGCTTGTAGAAACGAGACTCATATGAAGGCTGAAACAACATCTTTTGATGTGAATATGAAGAATCAATGCTTTCATTTCCAACAATTTCACCACTTTCAAGCATGGAATCCTAAAAACAAAGCTATGACCTTTCATGATAGAAATGAGAGTAAATAGAAGCGTTGAAGTCTCAAAGTAGTTGAAGTATGCTACCAAGGTGGAGAAGCAAGTCTAAGTAAGAAACAAGCATTATAGCATATCCCATAGTTTTATTAGTTCTTTGAATCTCATAGGAGTTTCTAATGGTGAATTTGGGAGTTGTAGCAAGATGACTCATATGTAGGCTGAAAAACACCTATTGATGTGAATATGAAGAATGAATGCTTTTATTTCTAAGGATTTGACTA